>MDKH01134136.1:0-18137 GCA_005239495.1 Nicotiana undulata
ACTCCAGACGGTGAGCTGTCTTCTTGGCGTTCCCCTGACAGCACTTCTGGAGCCTTCTAGTTTTTTTTTTTTGCACAGTCTTTTGTTCCAGACTGCGGCTTGTATATTTTGTATATGTATTTTCTACAGTTGTATCTATGTAGCCGCCCGTTGACACTGTGACACTAGTCCTGGCACACACTTATTGTAGTTATCGGGGTTGTATATGCATTGGGCCTAGTTGTGGTTCAGCTTGTGTCTACGGCCTTACCCCATGTTGTCATTGTATTCCGCACTTTCATTGTTGTTGTTGTTCGTTGGCTTGCCTAACGCCACCGTTAGGCGCCATCACGACCTGGACCGGTTTTGGGTCGTGACACATGCCCTTTAAAGAGGCATATAACCAAGTCTTGTCCAGCGCGTCCTCAAGACATTTGTATCTAATATTTTAAGTTTAATTCAAACTTGTGTTATTTTAATTTTATTAGTCGTATTATGCTTAATGTTGTAGTTTGTTAAATTAATTTGATGTACTATTAATTTATTATGCAATGTTAGTGCAAGTTTGAAGTACTATTATTATTAATTTGAAGAAACTTACTTGAATTACAATACATAAGTAATAATTATATAATATAATTTATAATAAGTGCAAGTTTGAATATCTCTTTACTATTTTTTTGTGTGTTTAAACTTGAATTACAAGACATAAGTCATAATTATATACTATAATTACAATAAATAGCCTTAGATAATATAATATAAATACATAAAAAATAGCCAACGGCTATAATTTCAAAAACTAGTCGTTTGGAAAGTTTAAAAAATAGCCAAATGGCCCCCAAACTTTGTTTTAACCCCAAACTTTTTATAATTACACTCTTTCCCTTTTCTCAACTAAAAATAACCCCTCATTCTTTCATTATTACTCACAAAATCATCAATCTCTCTCTACTCAAATTCTCAATTCAAGTTAAATCATGCCCGGTGGTTCTAGAAATAACCCATTTATTCGGGAACACTATAATGTGGTAGAAGAAAATGAAGAATTTTACATAGTAAAGTGCAAGCACTGTGGTCGTGTCTACACTTGGCGTCCAAAGTTGACCGGCACGGGCTCTTTAAGGAGGCATATAATAAAGAGTTGTCTTAGGCGTTCTCAAGACATTCGTAATGTTATAGTTTCTTAATTTAATTTGAAGTACTATTAATTTATTATGCAATATTAGTGCAAGTTTGAAGTACTATTATTATTAATTTGAAGAAACTTACTATTTTTTGTGTTTAAATATGAATTACAATATTTATATCACAAAGATTTACAAGAAATTGCCTTACATAAAAAAAAAATTTAAAAAAATAGCCCGGACCCGTTTGGCCCGCGGGTCCGACCCGCTTAGCCCGGGCCCGACCCGCTTAGGCCCGTAGGGGCCGGTTCCACTCATATAGCCCGTTTGGCCCGGGCCCACATAGCCCAGACCCGTGTAGCCCATCCCACTTGGTCCGTTTGGCCCGGGCCTGGCCCGTTAGCCAACCTTACTCTCCACCAGATGGATGTAAAAAGTGCTTTCCTCAATGGCTACCTAAAAGAGGAAGTATTTGTCAAGCGGCCTCCAGGATTTGAAAGCAAGGAGACACCTGACCATGTGTATAAACTTGACAAAGCTTTGTATGGACTCAAGCAAGCACCAAGAGCATGGTATGAACGACTATCTAAATTCCTGCTAGAACATGACTACAAACGAGGTAAAATTGATAGCACCTTGTTCTTAAAGGAAAAAGGTAAGGATCTCCTGGTAGTACACATATATGTAGATGACATAATATTTGGGGCAACTTCTGAAAAATTGAGTCAGGAATTTGCTAAACTTATGGGGAGTGAGTTTGAGATGAGTATGATGGGTGAGCTAAATTTCTTTTTAGGCTTGCAAATTAAGAAAAACTCAAATGGAACAATGATCCACCGGCCAAAATATGTGAAAGAATTGCTCAAAAGATTTAAAATGGAAGACTCAAAAAGAAATAGACACCCCCATTGCAACAACCACAAAATTAGATGTGGATGAACCTTGTTCATTCGTTGATCAAAAGTTGTACAGAGGGATGATTGGGTCTTTATTGTATCTCACTGCCAGCAGACCTGACATTGTGTTCAGTGTAGGGCTTTGTGCTAGATTCTAGGCAAATCCAAAGGAGTCCCATCTAACTGCAGTGAAGAGAATTCTGAGATATTTGAAAGAGACCACTGACCTATGACTTTGGTATCCTAAAGGTAGTAATTTCGATCTTGTAGGATATGCTGATGCAGATTATGCAGGTTTCCTGGTTTACAGGAAGAGTACTTCAGGCATGGCACATTTTTTGGTCTCTTGCCTTGTGTCTTGGGCCACCAAGACAAAGAACTCAGTAGCCCTGTCTACTGCTGAGGCTGAGTTCGTGGCTGCAGCCTCATGTTGTGCTCAGTTGCTGTGGATTAAGAAACAACTCATGGACTTTGGTATAGAGGTTGGATGCATTCCTATTTTCTGTGACAACACTAGTGCTATTAGTATGGTGAAGAACCTGGTTCATCATAAGAGAACCAATCACATAGATGTCAGACATAATTTCCTAAGAGATAACTATGAGAACGGAATGATCTCAATCGAATTATGTGCTACTGACAAATAAATTGATGATATCTTTACTAAAGCACTAAGTAGGGAGCATTTTTATAGAAACAAGTTAGAATTAGGGATGATTAAGATCACCTAATTGAACCAGTTCAAAACAAAAATGATTTTTTTTTTGGCTAGAATCACTGAAATATGTAACTAACCAGATTAATCATTTCTCAGTTTCATGTCTTAAATGCCATACTCTCTTGCCATTTGTTAATATGATTCTTTTGTTGCTAATGATATTTTTTATTTTTGTTAATTGAGGCCAAAACAAGAGACTCTAATACGATGAACGTGGTTCATCGTGGCTGGTTCATCTGAGTGACAAAGTACGTGCTCATCACTATACACTTACTGAAATAACTATAGTCATGCATGAGCAGGACTCTATCTATATTTGGCCTATTTCAAATTGTCAGTCCTTATCTCAAAATGAACCCGTTCCAAAGAGTCCAATCGAAGCTTAATTAGACTAGATTGTAGGGAGTCATAACCGTCAAATCCACTGACATTCTTGCACCGATTAGACTCCCACTTGACCAGGAATTAAGCTTGTTGCACATTTATTAACCACATCTTTAAAAGGCCATCATTACCACTCTAATCCCTCACTCTCTCTTCTTCAAAAAACATAACCGTCGAACCAAGTTCATCATTCATTTCAACCAAAGCGTTCACAACCCCTTACTTTCTAAAGCTCTATACTCATGTGTTACACACCACCTCCTGCTACATCCTCATCAACCACTCCTGAATACAGTGTCACACTTGAAGATACTAGTTCTAATTCTCCATCACAACAAAGCTCCTCCACCCAATCTCCATCGAATTCTTCTACTCCTCAAACATTCAAGTTCCAGAACCCATTCCTGAACCCACTCCTTCACCCCAAACAACTCCAGCCGTTACACCAAGCCCTACTCCAGTACCCAGAAAACGACGAGTAAAAATGCTAGCCAGGAAAACAGTTGCTTCTGGCTCCCTCGCTAGGAAATTGAATGAAAAACTTCAAGCAAGCCAGGCCCAAGATTCTGAAAATTCAAGTGAGTCTTACAAATCTGCAAATGAGGAAGAAGCAACTGGTTCATCAGACATTGAAAAGGTAACCTATGAAATTAGGTCTGATCCTTAAATTGTTAAAAATAGGTTCATATTAATTGGGTCTATAGTAGATGTGGAAATACCTGATAGAAGAAGAAAAGGTGGTAAAAATAAGGAAATTGAGAGAGAGGGAGAAGGAAGTTCTGAAAGGGGAATAGGGAAGGAAGGTGCTACACTGGCAATTCGTGGCCTTGCACCAGAAATTTATGAGGAGCGTGTCAGGGATTTAGGGGGAAGCAACTCTGAGGAAGCTGCTGCAGGATTGGAAAAATTACAGCATGCAACTGATGAACCTGGTTCATCCATTGAAGAAACCTTGGCTGATCTGATGAGAAAATTGGATGAAAGTTACAAACCCAAGAAGAAGAGGACCCCCAAAGCTAAGAAAGTTGATACTCTTGTAACAACCAAGAAAAGAAAGGCCTCTTAATCTGCTGATGCTCCTGCTCCTAAAAGTCGCACTACTAGAAGTGCAGTCAGGCAGAGTGAAGAAGAGATGGAGAGAGCTTTGAGGGAGAGCAAGAAAAAGAAAGCTGCTAAGGGGAAGGAAAAGGCTGGCGAGCCTGTTGAGGCAGTTGAGGTTGATGATGATGAGATGGACCTGGTCCATCATGAGGAACAACCAGCACAGGTTGAGGTTAAGACACCCAAGCCCAAGAAGGCTAAGACTTCTTCAAAGAAGTCAGCTTCTGTGTCTGCCACACCTTCAACCATTTCCAAGCGAACCAGGTCTAAATCAAAGAAGGTTAAAATCAATGATGATGCTGAATGGAGCGGAGAGGAAACAGATGAATCTGGTGGGGAAACTGATAAGCTAACAAACTTTGGAAAATGTACTATTCTGAAAGAAAAGCTATTCTGGGATCTTGAAGAATCTGGGATGATCTTTCTTGTGGACACCTTGGATGTGCAGGGTTGGAAGGACCTGGTACTTCATCTTGAAGGCAGGTTGGCAAGAAATGAGCTTGTGGAATTCATGGAAAATGCATAATTCAAGAATGGAAGGGCTTCCATTGGGGTACAGGGGATTGAGATCTCTTTTGATGCCAAAGAACTGGGCGAGATACTTGGTATTCCCTCTGAGGGATATGATGACTACACCATTCAGAGGTGGCCAAGCTTGGATGGACTCCCTTCAGCCCTTCAAATCACAAAGCTCTTCAGTGAAAATGAGAAGGAGATGGAGCCTAGGGCAGTGTTCAAAAGTGAGATGAGGCCGCAACACAAACTATTCTTTGAGTTTGTGATCAAGTGCTTACTGCCCAGGCAAGAGCGAAGGCATATTGCAAGTTACATGGATCTCACTCTCATGGAGTGCCTGTACCGTGGTCGGCAGATTAATTGGCCATCCTTCATCATTCAACTACTGGACAGGGTTGTGAAATGGCTCCAAGGCACATGTTATACCGTATGGGTTCATCCTAACTGCTGTGCTTGCTCACTTCAAGATGCCTATGAAGAAGGATGAGATGGCTACTGCCAAGGACCATTTTGGGAAGAACACTTTACTGACCTGTGACTACATTGTGAATGTCCCTAAGGATGAACCTGGTTCATCAAGGAAAATGCTTGTGAATAGCAAGGTCAGGACGCTTGTGCATGAAGGTGAGGTTAAGGATGCTGAGATCCTTCGATTGAAGACTCGCCTTTCAGAGGTTGAAGCTGAGCAGGATGCTCTCAAAGCTGAATTAGCAAAGGAAAATGAGAAGAATGAGGGTGTACTGCAACAGATGCTCTCCCTTCTTCAAGCAAAGAACCCAACCTCTACCTCTTCCCAGCCTTAGGTGTTCAGTGCCCTCCAGAACCCCTTTATGACCTAGTTTGGGATTGTTTTGTTTCTATTTTTTGCTCATGGCTGTGACTGTCTTTATTTCTTTTTGTGTTTGGTGCATGTACAATTATCAATAATGAATTGTGCTATTTTGTTCTTGACTTTATCTTAGTTTCTTAAATAGCTTTCATTTTTTGGTTTCTTTTGATGATTAATTCATGATTTGCACCTGCAGTTGCCTTAATGGCTATGAGTAAATATTATAGTTCTGGTAAGTTTATCATTTTACAACTTTTCGATGATGCCAAAAGGGGAAAGATGTGCTTTACGAAAAAATGTGATGTTTATAACCTAATGAACCTGGTTCTCTATGATAAATGCTTAATGCTATAAAAAGCGTTCATGTTGGATTAAAGTGTCTACAGGTTTAAACACAGAGTTTGTCATCATAAAAAAGAGGGAATTTGTTGAATCAAGTCACTGAATGATTTTGAAGAATGACAAATGTCCTCAAAGTTGAACCATGTCCATCATGGAATACCTAGACATGCAGACTGAATGGCACGAGAAACGTTCACACGCAGGAGATAAACACCATCTTTGAATTAAGGGGTTATCTCCTAAGCGAAAAGATTGCAAATTGATAGGGAGATGGACTTCGTATTCAGATAGGACAAAATCAAGATAGAGGAGGATCAAGGAAGTTAATATCAACTCAAAACATCTCAACTACTGATCCTATATATTATCACAGTGTTCCTGCTGAACAATGCGCATAAACGCAGAAGTGAAATAAGAATTGAGAGCAAAATTACCAATGCAATTTTGCAAGCAGTTCATGTGAAGAATCCCTGTGCGACTCAAAAACTACTTGAACCAGCTAGAAGAACCAGTTCCATCTGTTATCTTTTGAGTCTAGTTGTTTGTAGAAGGTGATTACAAATTGTATCTTTCAGCTTTATCTAGAAGCAATTGTAATAGGTACACATTATTCAAGTTAGAGTTAACTTGAAGTTTGTCGCAATTAGCTAGAGGCTAGTTTGCCACAAGGGGATTAGAGTTAGTCCTTAGGTTTACAAAAGAGTTTATTTTGTAAATGCCGTTTGGCTCATTGACATAGTGAAGAGTTTGGGAAAATCCTACTGGGTAGTAGGTCGTGGTTTTTCTTACCTTTTGAGCAAGGTGTTTTCCACGTAAAATTGATGTGTTCTTTTATTTCTGCAATTATATTCTGCAAACCGTAGAAGTTGGAACACCTAGAAGAACCCGGTTCTTCTATAAAGACAGTACTCGAAAATTGGACACCGCACAAATCACCTCCCCTCTTGTGTGGTATTGACGTATAAAACATCAGCAGGGTCAGCCAAAACATCCTCATCGGGAACATCAACTGAGCCCGCAAGTAGACCAATGTTATGAAAAAAGTCAAGAGGGGTTCAACCAACTTCTTCACATAGAAAACAATAACAAGGTAAATTAAAGTTACCATGATTTTTTGCCCTCCACCCGTACGCAAATACTAGTTCTTTCCATAAGCGAGTCTCGGGCGTCGTAATGTCCAAGATCTTCTGAGCCCACCGGTCTATGCCTTCTACCACCAGTTGGATCCATCGCGTTTCTGTAACATACGAAGGTTGAAGGAATGATATTATTAAAAAGAAATCTTACGAGTATGGTTCCAAGCGCTCGGAAAGGATGATTCCATTGACGGAATGATATTATTGGTGGCAGTAGCAACAAACTGTTCCGTCCACCCATGGTCGTTATCATCATCCATGATGGTCAACAGAGCATGGTTGCCATGTTTGTAGAGGTTTATCATACCTCCCCAGTTTCTTGACACAGGTGTCGAAGCCAGGCAACCATCCTCCATACTGAAGGACTTGCATGTGCCAAGCACACTTGGTAGCGAAGGCAAAATTCCGCAATCAGGGGATCAAGCACTTCGCTCAAAGAAAATGCACCCAAAGTAAAGGGATACGTATAAAAATATGTAAATCCATCCCTGGGAAAGGTTACTCGTTCCGATAGGTCAGGTGCAATGATGTCCAATTCATGACATCGACAGTCTTCCTTGATAGTTGGAGTATCGGAAGGATGGATAGAAGAAGGATACCTACTAACACCCAATGTACGAGATTTAACAGTAGGAAATGTTTCTTCAAAATCCTTTGTGGTGTTAAGTTCCTCAGGATGATGGAACCCACTGTCGGAGGAGCAGAGTCCCCGACTTTGTTCTTGCCCTTTGAAGAACTAGCACGTTTTGAAGAGGAAGCCATTTGAATAGAAGGAAGGAAATTTTCTGATTCGAAAAGGATTAGAGAAACATTGAGAAATAAAGATACAAGTTAGAAGTTTGAGAAATTTTGAAGTACATAAGAGGAGGATGATGCGTACAAGTAAAGTTTTGGCGGCTAGATTCATGGCCATGATTACCTCGATAAACGGAAAAATATATGCTGAATTGTGGGTTGACGCGTGTTCGGAGCATTAAATGCGGAGAGACATGCGTCTAATCAACCGTCTGAAGACTGCAGAGCGAGTTATAGTAATTCCCGCCAAAAAGAGTATTTCTACCAACTTTCCGGTACACAAGATTGTGTTACCGGAAAGCAGGGGGACTATCTATATAGGAAAAAATATGACATGACACGTGGCCTCTTAAAGGAAGGACACGTGGAATCCAAGATGGGGATAGCCACCGAACATAGCTATTCCGCTTGTCACCGGAAGGGATAACGATCATGAAAGGAATATTAAATTCTTTGTGCCCGGTAACATTTGATATAGAATATTTTGCATCATTAAGGATGATGGCCTGTTACAAGGAATTTGGCATTTATGTCTACCGTTACATCTTCATCAATGGCCCTCATAATTGACATTAAAGAAGGGCATGCTCCCGGGACTTCCTTTTCTAGACATAACTATAAATAGGGAGCTTAGTTATCATTGTAAATGATACGAATTTTCTGGCTAACTTACACTACATTCTATACAGAATTTTAATACAATTTTACTTTCTCGCTTGTTGATCTCATCATTATTGTGCCCGGAAACCTTGTTCTCTTACTCATCAGCTCTGTCGTTTCATCTACATTTTAAGGCTAAGTATTTTATATTTTATGAATTATTTCGTTATTTTTTGGATCAAATTAATTTACTTGTCTAGAGACCACGAACAAATTGAACTATATCGTTTTACGGTTAAACAAAGGGCATATATAATTTGTCTATGGATATTCCAATTGCCAAATAAAGCGAGCAGGTATTTATTTTAATTTTTTGAAATATATTTTGCCTGTACATAGTTTTGTCAAACAACACATGAGGTAGTATAATTTAATCAGAAGATTAAAACATCAAATCTCTATAACTAAAGAGTATAATGGCACATTGTGGTCCTCTTATTTTGAGAAAATGAAACTAAAGTTAAAAACAATCTGGAAATGTCACAAACATATTTAGAGAAGCAGGGGTGGAGACACAAGCCGAACTAATAATTTTTTCTCAAACAGTGTAATTGATGTTTTGAATTCAACAACAACATACTCAATATAATCTCACAAGTGGGGTCTGAAGAAGATAATGTGTACGCAAGCCTTACCTCTATTTAGGGAGGTAGAGAAGCTTCTTCCGATAGACCATTGACTCAAAAGAAGGTGGAAAGGAAGAAAAGCGAAGAGGAAAAAGAAGAAAGACGGGGGAGAAAGACAGATGAGGGAGACTAAAGACTAAAAGGAGAAAGAGGAGCAAACGTAGCATGAGATAGTAGCATTTAGAGGGAACAACAATTTTCAATAAAGGGGAGAAAGTGTAGCATCAAATAATAATAATAATGGAGCAACAATTTCTAGTAATATATATAAATATTAAATTGAATTTATAAAGTATATATAAATATTAAATTTAGAACCCAATTATTAACACTTGAACTTATCTTGACTTCGATAGAAAAGTACACTTTATTTGAAGACACGAACACGTAAAATTAGAGAAGGGAAAAAAAGAAAACTACAAACAGAACACGTTTTCTTGTAAGCAAACGTTTTTTCTTCAAAAACTTTTCGCAATAAGTTGTCCAAAAAGGTTACCTTTTGAGTCGTTGATTTTTCTTATGCCTTTTGAGTCGATTGATTTTACATTTCAAAAGGTAACCGACAATTTCTGACTTTCTCCACACAATCGTAATCACTTGTTAATCGAAATACTTCTTTTATAAACTTTTTTATTTAAAAATAATATAACGTCCTAAAAAAGAAAAAAAAAACTTCTATTTTTCATGACCTCTCGCTCATGAAAAATGGCTTTCTTTCCTACTAGGGATGATAATTGGGGCAAGGCGGGGCAGGGCAGGGCAGGGCAGGGGAAACCATTAATGGGGCGGGGCAGGGAAAAATTTAAACGGGGCGGAGCAGAGCAGGGCAGGGTAAAATATTTTTTATAAAAAAATTAATAGGTTAGGGCAGGACAGGGCAAGATCCGAATTAGTACATGGATCGGGTAAAATAAAAACGACCCGCGTGTTTATTAACATTTTACATCTCAGACTCTCTCACTCTCACTCTCACTCTCTCAGACTCTCAGTATCTCTGAATTAGCATTTAGCAAACGACCTCCAATTCCCAAGCCCTAGCCAGACCGACGCCACTCGCCAGTAGCCACTCGCCGCTGGCTCGCCGGCCGCCGCTCTTCATGTCTTCCAAATCAGAACACTATTCCGGCGTTAGTCAAACCTTCCAAACGACCTCCATATTTGATTGCAATCGATTTGGTAAAATTTGCTAATACTTGTTTAAATTTTCTGCAGATTTGTATGAATTTTCTTCGGATTTGTTTCTAGTTCTGTATGAATTTTCTTCAGATTTATTTTGCTTGATTTGTATGAGTTTTTCTTCAGATTTGTAAAACCTCCCATGTATATGAGGTCTCTCATCTCCTACATTGACTAATCTTTGCTTGTGATGACGATAAATGGCTATCTCTCTTTTTTTCTTTTTTCTTTTTTCTTTTCCGGTTGTGTTTGGTTGAAACCGTGGTCTTGTGTTGGCTGGAAAAGTTACTCTTTTCAGCCCAAATGCTTATGTCGTTATGCAATTTGGATATTGGGAACCAGACGCAACTCAAAAAACAATTTCTTTCCCTTTTGTATAGCATATTTCATTTTAAATTAGAATTCGAGAATATTATTCTGTTTAGCATGCTGAAAGATTGTCTTGAGATAAATCCTCATGTCGATGAACTTGTATTCAACTTTTAGCTGGTAAGAATGCAGCAAGTTATCGTATACAAAAGCTTTAAGTGATATATAGTGTGAAGAAATAGGCTTATGGTTTTTGCAAATGAGTTGTCTGACTTATATTTTTATATATAGTAGTAACCAAATAGTGTGAGTCCAAAATTCACTCTAACAAAGCATTCCCAGCTTGATGCTGTAAGATAGAAGAATTTTCTTTTGATTTAACAATACATATGTGGCATAGGACATAGTTTTCCTGTTCAAAACCGCGTACATCTACGTGGCTCAGTTGTTTCGTCTTCCTTTTCTATTTGATTATTTATTATTTTTGCTGCTCTTATCTTTTCAGATTTCAAACTGAAGATAGATTTACTCATGAGACATATTTGGTGCCTTTGATGTTTAGTTGTAGTACTTGAACGCAACCATTTTCTCCCCTCTTGTGTATAAATCTTTTGTTTCTTGTCTTCAAGATTGGTTAAGAGTGCAGAGAATTTGTCTAGGCCACGGTCTGCATAAGGATTATATTTGGTGTCTTTGGTTCTTGATAATGAAGTTCTCTTTGATCTTGTAGGAGTTGAACAAGGGCTTCATGTTTCCATATCATCATCTTCTTCTTTATGATGAAAGTTTCCACAAATACAAGAATTGAACATTAAGGGGAAAAGCAGAAAAAAATAGTATATAGAGATTGGATGATGTTGTTTAATCTGGACTGACTTTTAAAGAAATAAAGAGGGTTGGAAGACTAGATCCAAGAGAACTTCTTTTTTTGCTTCATATTTTAAATATTTCGTGGAATCTTCTTTCAGGATATTTCCTATTAACTTCAAGTTCTAGAAAAGACGCAACTGTAGCACGTTGAGTTAATTTAACATATTTCTGCCAGTTCAGAATATTAATTATGGCATATTGGTGATGATGTGAATATTTGTAATAGGTAATTATGGCATCTCAAAATGAAGAGAATCCGCCAGCTTCTTCTTCTAATGCTATTTCATTAGACGACGAGAGTCAAAGGCCTGATGAAGTTGTTGAAATGGCAAAAAGAAGATATTCCCGAGCATGAATCATTTCGAGCTGGTGAAGTTTAATGGTGTTCCATATGGTGTTTGTAAGTATTGCAATCGCCGTTATAAAAATGCTAAAAATTGTGGTACAAAATCTATGTTAGATCACATACCTAAGTGTCCTAATAGGCCAAGAGATGTACAAAATGAGGGTGATACTGGGGGTGGTTATTTTGATCAAGATGTTGCACGTAAACAACTTGCACATGCTATTATTTTACACGAGTATCCACTCTCTATAGTTGATCATGTAGGATTTAGGAACTTTGTTGCGAGTCTCCAGCCTATGTTTAAGATGGTTTCTAGAAATACAATCAAGAATGACATAATGAAATTTTTTGACAATTTTAAATCGAAAACTTCCAAGTTGTTGGAGAAAGTCACTAGTAGAATTGCAATAACAACTGATATGTGGACTTCCAATAGTAACAAAAAAGGGTTCATGGCTATTACTGGTCATTTCATTGATGATTCATGGAGGCTTCAAAGTCATATTCTGAGATTTGCTTATGTCTCTGCCCCACATGATAAAGATGCTTTGTGTGGTGCTTTGGTTAATTGTTTGTTTGATTGGAATCTTGAACGCAAAATATCAACTATCACAGTTGATAATGCTAGCACAAACAATGCTATGATTAAAACTTTATTGGATGAGAAACTTAATAAAAAAGATCTGTTGTTGAGTGGTCGAGTATTTCATGTGCGTTGTGCTGCACATATTTTAAATTTGATTGTGCAAGAAGGGTTAAAAGTGATAGGAGATAGTATTAGCAAAATGCGTGATAATGTCTTGTGTTGGAGTGGATCAGCTGGCAAAATTGAGAGGTTTGAAGAAGCCGCACGTTTGGTTCACTGTTCTTGTAATAAGAAGTTGGAGTATGATTGTCCTACTCGGTGGAACTCAACATATTTAATGTTGAGAACAACTATAAAATACAAAGAGGTGTTTAACAAGTTGAGTCTAATTGACACAAATTATCACTCTTATCCAACTGAAGAGCAATGGAGTAATGCAGAAGATGTTTCTGGTAAGCTCAAACTTTTTTATCATATCACTGAACAGTTTTCAGGAACTTAATATCCAACTTCTAGTCAATACTTTACAAAAGTTTGTGAAATTAAGCTAGAATTGGAAGCTTGGGTGAATGAGTTTAATCTTGTGATTAGCACTATGGCATCTGCGATGTTGTTAAAATTTAAAAAATATTGGGAGGATGTGCATATTTTGATGGGAGTAGCTGCAATCTTTGATCCACGGTACAAGATGAGGTTGGTAGAGTTCTTTCTTCCACTAATTTATGGTGAAGAAGCTTCAGCTAAAATTCAAGAAGTTCGATCCAATTGTTATGATCTCTTTCAAGATTATAAGAGTAAATTATCTGCTCCACATGATTCATTAGCATCTAGTTCTAGTGAAGTCACTAGTTTTACTCAGGGTGATCGGCTTTCGAGCTTTGATAGATTTGTAGCTTCAACTGGAGCTATCGTGGAGAAAAGATCAGAGTTGGATATGTACTTAGAAGAAGACCTACTACCTCGAACCCCTTCATTTGACAATTTGAGTTGGTGGAAGACAAATGGATTGAAATTTCCTATATTGCAAAAAATGGCTTGTGATCTCTTAGCCATTCCTATGTCTACTGTTGCTTCAGAATCGACATTTAGCACTAGTGGGAGGTTGATTAGCCCTCATCGGAGTAGACTCCACCCCACTACTTTGGAAGCTTTAATGTGTGCTCGCACGTGGTTATGGAATGATTTAAATGGTAAGTATTTTCTCATTATTGTCTTAATAGGTATTCAATTGTTTAATACTATATTGATACTATGCGTTTTTCCTTTTAGGTTTGACTTCAACGGTTGATCAAGTTTCATGTCCAACATTGTTTGATGAAGAGGACGAGCCGGATTCAATTGTTTAATACTATTTTGGATTGCCACATAGCTACTGTTTGATCTGATCCTTTTTGACAATACCAGCAGTCACAAGAAAGTGAGAAACGTTCTTTCTCTGATCTCCTTGAAGTTGTATCACTTTTCCAAGTTCCTTATCCTGCACAACATTACCGTTGCAACATAACGCTTTTTTCAGATCTTTGAGGATTTTTTCGTCACTGAATTGTTTCCTCAGTCCTTGAACTGTTGTCAAACTTTTCTTTCCATTCCTTTGTTGTATACGAATATGAACATACTCTTTGGCTCCAGGGCACCTGAGTCCTTAGCCTCAACAAATGGATCAAAAGCAGAAGGGATTTGAACGTCGATATCAACCATGTACCTAGCTGGAACACAACTTCTCACCCTCCGAAACTAAATTGGTCACACAAGAGCTTCAAAAACAACACCAATTCAAGCTTGCAGATGTTGAATGTTTATTTAGTGTTACTTCTACTTTCTCCATTATATATTTAGGTTGATGTGATTAAACTGAGTGTAGGTTAATTTTTATATCCGCGGACCACATGGAGCTGGCAAGGTTTATACTGAGATGTTTCAGGACAAGGTGGATAAGCAGTGGAAGTTCACATACTTGATTGTTGAGATCAAACCACCCTCCCCAGCTCAATTGATGCTCGAGTCGTATGTACCTGCCTGAATTTTCCACAATGAGTAAATGCTATAACAGTTCTAATTTCAACATGCGTGAGAGCTCCCAAGATGACAGTTCTAATTTCAAGTTCTTTTAGTTGAGCCATGGACTCTGATAATAGTTAGCACTGCTAAGAAAATGTTAAAAAGTCTACTTTTTGTGCTTCATAAGAAAGTTGCAAGAAATGCTGTTATATCCTTTCCCATGGAGGACTTTCTTGCAGTTCAAATCCGAAGAAATTTTGAAATGAAAGTGTTTTTTTTATACTGTTATCATTACTGTACCAAATAGGTGAAATTACCATTATCCTATTCTCAATTTCCTTGAACCTCGAAAGATTGCAGATAAACTACAGACTTACAAAAGTAATACACTAGATCATATTAGTGAAAAGAAGTTACTACAAAATCTGGAAAAAAAATATCCCAAGCAACTTAAGCCGTAACTTTTCACCCCAAAATAGAAGATGAAAGAAAGCAATAATCTATATCTATCTAATGCTTTCAAAAATTGAGATGGCCGTGTGGAAAGCATACATATTTTGATATTCCACGACAATAATTTATTTTTAGACTTTATGTATTTAATAATTCATTAAACATCTATACATATTTAATTATTATTATATATTACGTTGAGATCATTGGGGGTTTAAATCTTATATCCGAAAAGAGCAAGGAACAAACCTATTTAATAAAATTATGCGAAGAGCCGAAGACACTGTTTTAGAAAGGCAACATCTATAATATATATAAATCAAAAATAGGTTAAAAGATACAAGAAAATCTAAACAGGGCAGGGTAGGGCAGGGCAGGGCGGGGCGGGGCGGGGGAGGGGAGGGAAAAATTTGAAAAAATGCTAAATAGGGCAGGACAGGACGGGTCAAAATATTAGCAGGTCAAGCCCCGCCCCGCCGTAACGTGCCCTGCCCCATTTTACACCCTTATTTCCTTCTAATTTATGTTTCATTTGGAAAAACCCACATGAATGAAAGATATATTATTAATATAACAACAGTTATTGGCTGGAATTTGCATTGATATTTAATGTCTTCAACTGCCCAGCGGATATTACAAGAGACTATCGCAGAGATTTTGTAACGAACATTTTTCTTTTTCTTTTATGAAGACGTCAAATGCTATGCCCGTTTGGACCAAAAGTTGAACTGTTCATAAATCACAATTAAATGCTCTTCATTAAGGAGGAACCATCTTCGCAAACATTAGAATCTGCAATTTAAAAAGGATTCCTCCGTTAGAAAGTTTTCAACAGTCTGGTACATTCCCAACAAAAAGATGAAAAAGTACCTTTGCCATCGAATCAATAGCATAAAGGCAAAAAAATTAACTATGTCTCGTTACCCTAAAAATCGAGTAACAATTAAACTTATATTGTGGTTTAAGGATATGTGATTTAGTTCAATACCAATTGATAAATAAAGAATTAAATAGATAAATTAGACAATAAGATAAATCAAACCAGTATACATGCAATGCCTCGACCACGATTCGAGATGGTCTCGAGGTATGCTAGTAAGAACAATAAAGAATGAAGCAACAATGATGAACATTAAGTGAAGTAAAGAGAGTAACAGATATATAGATTCTTATCCAGTGAATAGTAGTGATCCTTACAAATGAATGAGATTCCTCTTTATATAATAGAGGAGTTCTAAATAAGGCATACTTCTAATTATAGTAGGAAATCATATTGACAACTGATTAACTGCCGAAAAACAATCCATTCTGAAATTCATGCATCGATCCTCGACCTGTCGCGGATATCTCACCCTCTTCATTATTGAGCTATACTAGCGTCATTTCGGAGTATGCCCTTTTCTAACCTCGATTATCGATGTCGACCTCGATCTGGAAAGCAACTTCGATTCCGGACTCGACGTCCTAGCCTTTTGACGTGACATCCCTCTTTCGATCAAAGAATAAAATCGGGTAGCCCCGATTTCCACCGTACACAGATAGTCCCCGCGTTTCTTAGAATAAAATGATAAGAAACGACTTGAGCCTCGAAATCAGGTAGCCCCGATTTCCACCATCCCCAAATCATTAATGTTTGTCAGCGGGTGGTCGGCCACTAGCACCACCGAACTGTCGCGGTGAATCAATAAATATAGACTCCTTTGTTGAATCGAAACTTTACTTTTGCTTTCATCAAACTTCTAAGTCCATTAACTATCTCTATCTCCTCTCTTTCACCGCCTGTTGAGTCAACCTTGTTAGCACCGAAAACACCTAGTTTCATCTTCCTTCGCTCTTCTTTACCTGAATCAATGGCGAAAACCTCCAAAATCGTCCCACAGAAAGAGAAAGCTTCTTCATCTTCTTCCCGGTCGGCCAGTGACAAAACACGGTGGAACCGCTCCCTCATGAGTATGTTCCCCGCCCATGCACTTTAAAATTTGATTTCAAGATTGAGAACCCTTCATCGGTCCCAAGACGATGTGAGCATGTGTCGAGATACACTTTATTACGCCCCGCAATATTGCGTCGATATTACGTCCCGTAATACTACATTACGATGATGCTACGCTTCGCAATATTAAATTACGACGATGTTGCACCCTGTGGTATTGTACATTGAATTTGTCATAAGGAAATTGATATCAGTCCAAGGAAAAGATTATTTGGAGATTATAAGAATTATGCTAATTCAAACAAGTGATGAGTAAATTCGTGATAGCGAGAGGGGAAGCAAGTCAAAGAAAATGAATTTTCGTCCAAGTTTGACATATGGGATAAAATATGGACCGAGCTAAAATACTCGGTATTTATGGACTAGTGCTATACAAGGTACCCCATGACCGCGATAGTAGGATACGTAAAATGTATTAAGAGTGAGTAGTATTTTAAGTAAATTAAGATCATTTTTAATTATGCGGGGAATTGATTAATTACCGGGTAACAGGACATTACCTAATTACCTAATAAATGGATAAAGATTAACTTTCCCCACCCCACCCCCACGTGGCAGCAAAGAACTAACCAAATAAATGGCTCATGGTCATTCTTGATTAGGTGGCATATTTACCAGTTATGTCTTACATGCATACATGGACCTCCTTTATTATCATACTTGTAGAATTTTAAGACTAGATCCATGCCTTTGCGACTGTAGACAGTAGCACCAAAGTTGGGATAGGAGCAACCCCAAGGTGATCATTCATTCTGGTAAAACCAGGCTTTATATGAGATGGTCCTTAATCATTCTCTCTTTTTAATTTTGTTGTAGGTTACAGTGATGGTATAATTATGCACAAACTGAAAATGACTAGTGTAACTTAGAATATCTAAACTAAGGGACCTGTAGTACGAACGCCAAACTCGTGAGGGCTGGAATTATGAAGGTTATCTATTTCCTTTACACTCTAAGGAGGATGTGTATTAAAATTATTTATGCTATCGCAATCTGAAGCAACGTAGTAGGGTGCGGATATTCAATAATTCAAACTGAGATTTCATAGCATCTTAAGCAACGTGAGATTTTGTGATTCTAAGGGAGTACGGTGCAACCTTTTCCAAGAATATCATACGAATTTTTCTCTACTCCAGGTATGTATGGCTAATTCTAATCTTCATAGGATAAACCCATTTGTGCTAACTTTCCGGGTATGATTCTCTTGTTTGATTCTCTATGGAATTTATGTGCCTTATTGATACGCTCAAATTACACTTTTAAAATAGTGTAAAGCGGTCGAAGTCAAATATAATAA
>ML287255.1:0-36314 GCA_005239495.1 Nicotiana undulata
GCTTGTCCCTTCACCTCCCCCACCTCCTGCACCAGTTGATATACCCTCTGGAGAGAAGTCTGCTCACTCTTCGGCCTCCGAGAGTGAGGGGTCAGACGAGGAGTCTTTTTGGTATGATGATGAGGAGCAGGAGCAGGACCCTCAGGGGAAGGGAAAGGGCATTGCTGCCACTGCAGTTACCGGGGCAGCTGAGGAGGAGAAGCTTCAGATTGCCATTCAGCACTCCGCAGTCAAAAGATGGGAGCAGCATCTCTACTACCCAGCGGACCACCGACCCCCGTAGCGCTTAGTGCGCCCCAGGGAGCCCCTCACTCTGTTTTTAAATTTCTTATGCATTGGGGACAATGCATGCTTTTTTTTGTTGGGGGTGGTGCTGTATTTATGTTTTTGTGACAACTTGGAGGATATTGTATTGGTATTTTCTCTTCTTCTTTTTTTATGTTATGTTACATATGTATATCTCTGAGTTGTCAATAAACCAGATGTACATATGCCTTTTGTAGGATTAATGTATTTCATCGTCGTTAACTCTTGTTTACAGTTTTTACTGTCGTTAAAGTAGGTAGGGTTCTCCTTAGTTGTTAACAATGAATTTCCCTTGGTTTTTCTTCGTCGGGTTCTTTTCCAAGGGTGTAGTAGTAGAACCACGGTACCTGGTCGAAACATATTGACCAGTTTAGTGTAAGTGTCTCGTCTCAAGAATGAGTGTCTGTAAATAATCCACACCCCTCCTATATATTAAAAAAAAACAAAAAAAAAAACAACTCTGTGTACTTGAGGCTCGCCCGTTGACTCTATGTGTACTTAGAATTATACATGCAAATAATGAAGGTTTTGAGTNGATATATTATCACTAGTTATCCTATTTGAGCCTTGAAATTTTTCTTTGGTCACCTCAACACTAACCTTTCCCTCTTGAACAATAATTCCTCTTTTGAACCCGTCCCTCCTTGAATATTGAGAATGAGGCAAAAATCCTAAGTTGGGGGTGTAGTATCAAAGTGGAAGCTGAGAAGATACTCTCTTGAAATCAAGCTCCAAAAGAAAAATACAAAAAAAAAATGTATATATATATATACAAAAGGAAAATACAAGAGAAAAACACAAAAAGAATATGGGAGCCTTGAAGAGACTAATCGAGGTATCTAAAGTGGTTCTTTGTTGGTAACTAGATGCGAATGAAGCCGGATGGTTTGAATAGAAACAAAGTGCATCAAGAAAGAAAAATGTGAGTAGTGTTCAAGGAGGGTGTAGCCATTTCCCAAATGAGTATCTCACCTTTACCTAAACCTATATTACAAGCTTATAAAGTCCTGATGGGATCTCCAACCAAATATTCTTGAATGTGCCATGAATTAAAATAAGGGCAAGCCTATGGTATGATGTGTTGTAGCACTTGAAGTTTTTTTTTGTGAGTGTGAGTGTCTTGGTAAATATGTCCCCCGCTTTGTCTTCGTAAATATTGCAAGTGGGGACCTTCTTTCTTCTTAGTGAGGGCACATGAACTGTGAGGCATAACAGTAGTTGAGTTCCTGAAGTCGGGTGCATGTGCACTCAGCCGAAAGTAACATTAAGTCAAATTGATCAAGGCTCAAAGTGCACAAGTTGATTAGTTTCCATATAAATAGTAGTAACTGTTCATGACGGGTAAATGGATGAAATGCATGCTTGTAGTAGTGGCACTTAACACTGTCCCTGGTCATAGTTTCTTCCGGTCTTATAGTTAAGTCTAGGTTAGGATAGAGCCATTTTAGTTGTTTGGGGACAAGCAAGAGTTTAAGTTGGGGGTGTTGATGTGCCGGAGAATTGCGGCACATTTAATACCAAATTACTTAAATTATAGTTTGTTTCAAGAGAATTTGCCTTTTATACTTATAGAATTTTGACGTTTTGCAGTGCATGAGATGTAAAGACACAAGACCATGAAAAGAAAGCAAAGAAGCTAAAAAGTGAGGGGAGCAACACTAATGCGATCGCATATCTGACAAGAGAGCGTCGCATAACTCAAATGCGAAACGCATTGTTCACCCAGGGATCGCAGACCGCAACAGAAAAGATGGGCCAATCTCAAGGGCTAAAATGCGGTCGAGTATGCGATCGCATAACTCACATGCAAAACGCATTGTTCGCCCTGGGATCGCTGACCGCAACAGAAAAGATGGGCCAATCTCAAGGGCTAAATGCGGTCGAGTATGCGATCGCATAACTCACATGCGAACCGCATACGTAACCGCAGAATCTCCGATACCTGAAGCTGCCCCAAGAATGCGATGTGAATATGCGGTCGCACATCAACAACGCGAACCGCAAATTAACAATGCGGTGACGACCAGGAAACTAGGGTTTAGTTATGCGATGAGAACAAGAAGGATGCGATCCGCATTCCTGATATGCGATAGGAATGCGATCGCATAAACTGTCTGCAGGGGTATTTTTGTCTGTGACCCACCCGACCTTTGGGCCAATATAAAAGGATTTACTTGGGTTTTGTGGGTCATTCTTGTCCAGTTTTTGAAGAACATTCCCCCATTAGAATATTATCTCCTTTTGGAAGCATTATAACACTTCATTATTGATTTGTAAGCATTCATGACACTCAATACTTCTAGCTTTTTGTCATTTATTATGAGTGTCTAGCCTTAAATACTAAGGTTGTGGACCCTAGATGGGTGTTATGTATTTGGGTATTTAACATTGAATATATGCATAATGGGTTGTTGATATTTATTTACTCTTCGTTATACATTTCTTGTTGATGGTTGCAAACATTAAGTTATGCCATACATTCTTTCGTAGCTTGGAAAAGCGGGTTAGAATTGGTAAGGGTAAATATCAAAAACTCAAGACTTTCAACCTTGTTTAATAGAATCATTTAGGGATAAGATGGTTTTATTTGGCACAAAGTGATTTGGACTTCATCACAACTCTTTTATATTTGGGAAAATTATAAAGAGGAAGTACTACCCTATTATTGGAAAATATTGGGTAGCCATCTAGAAATCAAATGCATATCAAGAACTTCCCATTAGAAATATATCATATTAATACCCATTTGCATTACACGTCATTAAAAGGGGACACAACCTTGGTTCACCCAATCATATTAACTACACTTTTAAAGAAATCTCATTGCTACTATTTTTATTGGTCTGTTACACAACCTACCCCCATCTTCCCATTTACTAATGGAATAGAATCACGATTTGAGTTAAGAATCACACTATCAAAGTAACATTTTCACACCTATTCCTTGTGGGATTCGACCCCAACCTTGTTGGGTTACTATATTTGACTTCGACCACTTTACACTATTTTGAAGTGTAATTTGAGCGTATCAGTGCGAGGGGTCTTCTGCATCTGCGAGACCGAAAGTTCGTGCAAGGCTCTGTAGATGCGGAGAAATGAAGAATAAGATGTCTTCGCGGAAGCAGATCGAGGTTCGCAGTAGAGCTTCCGCAGGTGCGAACCCTGTGGACTTAAGTGACCTCCCAAAAGCGATTCCACATGTGGGAATATTTGTCCTGCAAATGCGAAAGCACCAGGCAGTGTTAAAATTCGAGGGTTTTGTGATTTTATCATTTTCGACATTTCAAGCTCGGGCTTGGGCGATTATTGAGAGTGATTTCGAAAGGATTCTTGAAGTAAGTCACTTGTGGTTAAATTTATTTAACAATTATGCTTCCCCATTGAATTTCCCATCTAGTTTGTGTGCTTTTGAGGTGTAACTTTGGAAGTTAGAGGCTAGGTTTTGGAGATCCTAATTCGAGGATTTGAATGCCTATTTGGTGTCGGATTTTGGTTAATTTGGTATGGTTGGACTCGTGGTTGAATGGAATTCTGGATTTTTGTAACTTTATTGGATTCCGAGATGTGGGTCCGGGGCCAACTTTTGAGTTGACCTTTTGACTTTTGGTTAATAACTTAGTATTATCTTATAGAATTGATTCCTTTAGCTCATGTTGATTGTATCGAACTGATTGTGGCTAGTTTCGAGGCATTCGGAGGCCGTTACGCAAGGCAAGGGTTTGTTGGAGTAGATTTTTACACAGTTTGAGGTAAGTAACACTTCGAAGCTTGGTTCTGAGGGTATGAAACCCCAAATTTCGTTCTATGTGATTGATGTTGAGGTGACGCGCATGCTAGATGACGGGCGTGTAGGTGTGCACCGTAGAAATTATGATTTAGTCGATTCCCGGGAACTGCGTAGCTATTTTATCTGAACATTTTTGTTGTACTCTATATGTTAGAGCACTTGAGTTGTGATTCATGCTCGAAATCATGTTTAGGCCATATAAGGGTACTGTTGGGACCCACAGTGGTTGTTCGCTGCTGCTGAGTTATCTGTTTAATTGTAGTTTTGTACTCAGTCAGATTCATCATTACGTGTCATATCTCAGTCTCTGTTATCGTATGTTGTCACATTTTGTATCATTGATTAAGGCTGCTTAGCATGAGTGTTGTGAGCTCAAGAGACTACAGAAATTAGTGACTGAGTTGGGGCCTGAGTGTCGCGTTGTGAGTGATATCTAGATATATGTGGATTGGCTTGCACGCCGCAACAAGCCTTATGGCTATACATATGTGGATCGGGTTGCACGCCGCAACAAGTCTTATGGCTATATATATGTGGATCGAGTTGCACACCGCAACAAGCCTTAAGGCTATATATATGTGAATCGGATTGCACGTCGCAACATGCCTTATGGATATATGTGGATCGGGCTGCACGCCGCAGCAAGTATCGTACAGTGCTGAGTGATTGAGCGAGAATTGAGATAGACAAATTAAGTGCTCTAATAGTTTAAGTACTTGGGATTTCACTGTGTTGCATCACATGCGGTATTCACATTGGCATATAGCTATAGAGGCGTCATACTCATTTTGTCAGTCACAGTTGGCATATTTTATCTGTGCTAAACTTAACCGTCGTTGGGTGAATATGCTTTAACGACTCCTAAAGCGGAAGTCACATTTGGCCACAGAGTGGTGGAGAGGCTCTCTGAGGTCGTCCGCGGAGTTAGTGCTCCCGAGACGGGGAGTCAAATGACGGTTGCAGCCACCGACACCAGGCCTTCGCCA
Source organism: Nicotiana undulata (assembly GCA_005239495.1). Lineage (NCBI taxonomy): Eukaryota > Viridiplantae > Streptophyta > Magnoliopsida > Solanales > Solanaceae > Nicotiana > Nicotiana undulata. Next base: position 5,080 of record ML287255.1, read on the forward strand.
TCTCAACAGAATCGTGCCCCTCCTTCGGCCGAGGATAGAGGGGAAGAGTGTGATAGAGGACTATGAGACTGAGTCCGACCATGATCCCAATGATGTGAGGCTGTTTGAGAGAGGCGTTACCAGGACCGTGGTGATGGCCGAAGGCCTCGCCCGTGTTTTGGAGATACCGTCCGACCTCAACCTTATACAGGACACGATGGAGCTAGTGTCACAGTTCGTTATCCTTTGCTCGTTGCTGAGAGCGAGGCCCTTCAACCAATCAGTGATTCGCAGTTGTCGTGCGGTATTGGCGCGATGGGTCTGAGGGTAAGCCGGTTTTTGCCACCTTCTCCCTTCTTTTCCCCCCTTTTTAACTGAGTATTTTTCTGAATTTTCTTTTCCTTTCGTCTCGTAGACTTACATGATGGAATTTGAGAGCGCCCGGCGGGCAGAGACGCGGGCTGAGATCTTTTTGAAGATGGTTGAGAAGTATCAACGATATCGTGGCAGATGCCATGGGTTGCGCGAGAGGCTTATGTCGGATGTTGGTATCCAGTCCGCCAGAGAGGAGATGGAGAAGAGGAACACGGAACTGATACAGTCCATTTGCATGTGTGGTGAATTCGAGTTGTTGCACGCCAAGAACGAAGAGCTCGAGCTGGGTAAGGCGGTTGCCGCGGAATGCCGGGATCTTCAAGACAAAGTGCAGTCGTTACAGGCTGAACTCGACCAGAGTGCTATCAAAGTGGAGTCTTTGAGTGTTGAGTGGGCTTGGAAGATGGCGGAGTTGGAAAGGAAGGTGGCTACACTGGAACAAGCCGAACGTGCTCATGAGTCTGCGTTGGCGAGGGTGGCGGCGTTGGACGACACCATCCGTATTCTCCAATCTGAGCAGGATCTGAGAGGGCGACCGCTACCTTGAGGGAGGCCAGGCTCGAGGAGCGGATTGGCGAGATCGACCAAGAGGCGCATCGTTTGGGGGATTTAGTTGTTGCTCTTGAAGCCGAGAAGGCATGCTTGCTGGCTCAGGCGGAGTCTTCTACCCCTCGTCATTTGAATAAGTTGTGGGTTTATGCGAAGGCCTGGCGGGACAGATATAAAAGTTTTTGGGAGGCCGGGAGTGTTTCTGAGGCAGACTTTGACGAGGCTCAAGGAAAGGCACGCGAGGCCCGTGTTAACTGTGGCTAAGACCTTGCATCGCCGGGGGCCGATAGGGATGCTAGCACGGATAAAGGTGTCACGACCCGAAATCGCACCTTCAGGCCGTGATGGCGTCTAACGTTGAACCCGCTAGACAAGCCAACATTTTGGTTAAATTTACTGATTGACAGTTTAAGATAACAATGTTAACTAGAGCAATTAGAATAAAAATGCGGAAGACTAATAAATTCAAGAACTTAAATAATAAACCATATAATAATTTCCTTAATTACACCCCGGAACCGGTGTCACAATCTCATGAACAGTCTAAGATTTACTAAAAACAACGGTCTGAAACAAATGTATACACATGTCTTGGGAATACAAGAAAAGATAGAAAAAGGGAAGGAATAAGAGGTGACGCCAAAGCCTGCGGACGCCTGCAGGACTACCTCAATGTCGCCGTGGACTGAAGGCTACTCCCAAGATCACTGTCCACTGGGTCCGGCGCTATAATCTGCACAACATAGAAAAGTGCAGGTGTAGCATCAGTACAACTGACCCCATGTACTGAGTAAGTGTCGAGCCTAACCTCGGCGAAGTAGTGACGAGGCTAGGACACGACAACAAATAACACCTGTGCAAATCAATAGTAAAACAGGAAATAATGACAGGAAGTAAGCAAGTAAATACAATAACGGGGAAGAACATGCTGGGGACAAAGGGACAACAATTCACCGAAATAGTAGAACAAGGTAACAATTGAAATGTATAAATAACAGCAGGAATCAATAACTCCGAACAGATAAATAAACAGAAAGTCACGTCATGTCCCCTCGTGCTATAACCTCACAAACACTCGGCACAGAATGTCCCCTCGTGCATAAATACATATAATCACTCGTCACGGAATGTCCCCTCGTGCATAAATAAATAATCGCTCGGCACGGAATGTCCCGTCGTGCATAACATCACAATCACTCGGCACAGAATATCCCCTCGTGCATAAATAAATATAATCACTCGGCACGGAATGTCCCCTCGTGCATAAATAAATAATTGCTCGGCACGAAATGTCTCCTCGTGCATAACCTCACAATCACTCGGCACGGAATGTCCCCTCGTGCATAACATATATGAAAGCAACAATTTAACAGGAAAATTCAACAATAAGAAACTTTAACTGCACAGAAATGTTCAATAAGAATTCTATCGTCCCGGCAAGGAACACAGCTATAACCAATCTCACTCGGAAGTACGATTGAACAAATAATCCTCAACCGAATGAATAATCAACAATAGTATACCCCATGAATTACCCTCAATGCATAACTCCCAGTAGGACAATTACTTCACAACACAGAGAATATCCATGAAAGTTGCATATAGTATTCAAATTTGACTCACGGACATGCATTGACCACAACGTATAGGTACTCGTCACCTCACTTATACGTTGGACATGGATTATCACATAGAAAATAGGACTCAATACCTAATCCCTCAAGCTAAGGTTATGCCAAACACTTACCTCGATGCCTCGAACAAAATTCAAGCCTCAACTACCGCTTTACCTCTTGATTCCACCGCCAACACGCTCGTATCTAGACACAAGTTACTTAATTATATCAATAAATGCTAATTGGATAAATTCTAATACATGGAAATGAGTTTTCTAAAGGTTTCCCAAAAAAGTCAAGAATCGACCCTGGGCCCGCTTGGTCCAAACCCGAAATTCGAACCAAAACCCGATTACCCATTCACCCCTGAGCCCGGGTACATAATTGGTTTTTGAATCCGACCCCAAATTGAGGTCTAAATTCCCAAATTTCAATATTCTTAAGTTTTTCCCAAAATTCCCAATTTCCCCATGAAAACCCTAGATTCTAGGATGAAATCTTGTAAAAAGAAGTTAAGGAGTAAAGAAAATGAGTTAGAAATCACTTACTAATATTTTTGAAGAAGAAAGAGTGTTTGAAAAACTGCCTCTTATGTTTTAGGGTTTTTGAAGAATGAAAATAACTGAAAAATCCCGTTTAAATATACCCCACTCAGGCTCCACCGCGGACCGCGGCTGCAAAGGCCCTAATGTGGACCTCGCTGGAACTCCCCCACCTCGGATCGCGCCAAGGCGACTGCGACCGCGAAGGTCTCACCGCGGACCGCGCTAAGACAACCGCGGACCGCGCCAAGGTGACCGCGACCGCGAAGGTCTCACCGCGGACCGCGCTAAGGCAACCACGGACCGCGCTGGTGGGTTCAGAGGCCTGACCTGCAACAGCTGCAATCTAAGCCTAAGGCATCCCGGAACCTACCCGAAACTTTCCCGAGCCCTCGGAAACTCAAACCAAAAGTGCACACAATCTCAAAAATATCCTACGGAATTATTCGGGTAATCAAAACACCTAAATAACATCATAACCATCGAATTAAACCTCGAAATCTATATATATAAAAAAATCAAAACTTCATTGACTTCCAATTTGTGTTCAATTTTTAGTCTGAATCACATCAAACTGAGTCCATTTCTTACCAAATTTCACAAGTAATCCATATAACACATATTGAACCTGTTCCGGGCTCCGGAACCATAATACGGGCCCGATAACACAGGTTTCACGTCAAATTTCATTTTCAAAAGCCTTTATATTTTTCAGAAAATAATTTTGTTTAAAAATTCAATCTCGGACTTGGGACCTCTGAATTTGATTACGGGCATACGCCCAAGTCCCATATTTTTCTACGGACCCTCCGGGACCGTCAAATCACATGTCCGGGTCCGTTTACCAAAAATGTTGACCAAAGTCAACCTTATTCAAATAATTATTATAAAAAGCTTCATTTTAACAATTTTTCACATAAAGGCTTCCCGGTTTGCCCACGCACATTGAGGTTAGATAAAAGGAGGCTTTCATGGCCTCGGAACACAGATTTAGCTAAAATTACACGGGATGACCTTTTGGGTCATCATAATCTCCACCTCTAAAACAAACATTCGTCCTCAAACGAACATAGAAAGGTACCTGAATCAGGGAAAAGATGGGGATATCGGTCCCGCATATCGGACTCGGATTCCCAGGTAGCTGCCTCAACATGCTGACCTCTCCACTAAACACGAACCGAAGGATAACTCTTCAATCTCAACTGACGAACCTGCCGAGCTAATATAGCTATCGGCTCCTCCTCATAAGTCTAATATTTTTCCAACTGGACACCACTGAAGTCAAGTACATGAGATGGATCGGCAATATACCTCCGAAGCATAGATACGTGAAACACATGATGCACGACTGAAAAACTCGGTGGCAAAACAAGTCTTTAGGACACCTCTCCTACCTTATACATAATCACAAATGGACCAATGTACCTAGGGCTCAACTTTCCCTTCTTTCCGAACCTCATCACGCCCTTCATGGGTGACACCCGAACAAATACTCGGTCTCCTATCATAAATGCCAAATCTCGAACTCTGCCATCCGCATAACTCTTCTACCTAGACTGAGCTGTACGAAGTCTATCCTGAATGACCTTTACCTCGTCCAAGGCATCCTGGACTAGCTCAAAACCCAACAATCTAGCCTTTTCCGACTCAAACCACCCGACTGGAGACTGACATCGTCTACCATACAATGCCTCATACGGAGCCATCTGGATGGTCGACTGATAGTTGTTGTTGTAGGCAAACTCAGCTAAAGGTAAGAAATGGTCCCATGAACCTCCAAATTCAATGACACATGCCCGCAACATATCCTCCAAAATCTGAATTGTACGCTCGGACTGTCCGTCCGCATGAGGATGAAATGTTGTGCTCAACTCAACCCATGTGCGCAACTCACGCCGAAATACTCTCCATAAATGGGAGGTAAACTGAGTACCTCGGTCAAAAATAATGGATACGGGCACACCATGCAATCGAACAATCTCCCTCATATAGATCCTTGCCAACTTCTCCGCCGAATATGAAACTGATACACGAATAAAGTGCGCTGACTTGGTCGGCCTATCCACAATGACCCACACCGCACCAAACATCCTCTGAGTCCGTGGGAGTCCAAATACGAAATCCATGGTGATACGCTCCCCCTTCCATTTGGGAAGCTCAATTTGCTGCATCAAACCACCGGGTCTCTGGTGCTCGTACTTAACCTGCTGACAGTTCAAGCACCGAGCTACATATGCTACAATGTCCTTCTTCATCCTCTTCCACCAATAATGTTGTCGCTATCTTTACGGTGCCCGGATGAATGGAATACTGGGAACTACGGGCCTCCTGCAATATCAACTCACGAATACCATCAACATCAGGTACACAAATACGACCCTGCATCCTCAAAACTCCCTCATCATCAACTATGGCCTGCTTGGCACCTCCGTGCCGGACCGTATCTTTAAGAACACACAAATAACTATCATCATACTACCTGGACCGAATACGGTCATACAATGAAGAACGGGCCACAATATGGGCCAAAACACTGCCAGTCACAAAAACCTCCAATCTCATATACCGGTTGGCCAAATCCTGAACATCCAAAGCAAGCGGTCGCTCCCCGACCGATAGATAAGCAAGACTACTTATACTGGCTGACTTCCGGCTCAAGGCACCGGCCACCACATTGGCCTTCCCCGGATGATATAAGATGGTAATATCGTAGTCCTTCAACAATTCTAACCATCTCCTCTGCCTCATATTCAACTCCTTCTGCTTGAATAGATACAACAAACTCTTATGATCCGTGAACACCTCACATGACACCCCATACATATAATGCCTCCAAATCTTCAACGCATGAACAATTGCTGCTAACTCCAAATCATGAACTGGATAGTTCTTCTCATGAACCTTCAACTGGCGTGAAGCATACGCTATAACCTTGCCATCCTGCATCAACATTGCACCAAGCCCAACCCGTGAAGCATCACAATACACGGTATATGGTCCTAAACCTATAGGCAAAACTAACACCGGTGCCGTGGTCAAGGCTGTATTGAGCTTCTGAAAGCTCGCCTCACACTCATCCGACCACCTGAACTGGGCACCCTTCTGGGTCAACCTGGTCATCGGGGCTGCGATAAATGAAAACCCTCCACAAACCAGCGATAATAACCTGCTAAGCCCAAGAATCTCCAAATCTCTATAGCTAAGGTGGGTCTAGGCCAATCTCTGACTGCTGAAATCTTCTTGGGATCCACCTGAATACCCTATGCCGACACAACATGGCCCAGAAATGCCACGGAACTCAACCAGAACTCATACATAGAAAATTTGGCATACAACTGACAATCCCTCAAAGTATGGAGGACGACTCGAAGGTGCTGCTCATGCTCCTCACATCCTCATTGAGCCATATTTCTTCTTAACAAACAACAATGGGCACCCCAAGGAGAAACATTAGGCCTAATAAAGCCTTTATCCAACAAATCCTATAATTGATCCTTCAATTCCTTCAACTATGGCGAGGCCATATGATACGGCGGAGTAGAAATGGGCTGAGTGCCCGTAGCTACCTCAATACAAAAGTCAATATCCCTGTTGGGTGGCATACCTAGTAGGTCAGCAGGGAATACCTCTGGAAACTCACGAACCACGGGCACAGCCTCCATAGAAGGAACCTCAGCACTAAAATCACGAACTTAGGACAAATAGGCCAAACAACCCTTGTCGACCATACGCCGAGCCTTCATATATGAAATGACTTTACCAGAAGAGTGACTAGGAGCCCTTATCCACTCCAAACGAGGTACTCCCGATAAGGCCAAGGTCATAGTCTTGGCATTACAGTCCAGAATAGCGTGATAGGGAGATAGCCAATCCATCCCCAAGATAACATCAAAGTCAACCATATCAAGAAGCAAAAGATCTACTTGAGTCTCCAGACCACCAATAATCACTAAGCATGAACGGTAGACTCAATCTACCACAATAGAATCACCCACCGGTGTAGACACATATAAGGAAGTACTCAGGGAATCATGGGGCATACTTAGATAAGGGGTAAAATATGAAGACACATAGGAGAATGCAGAACCCGGATCAAATAAAACCGAAGCATCTCAGATGCAAACTGAAACCATACATGTAATGATTGCATCAGAGTCCTCAGCCTCATGCCTGGCAGGAATAACATAGTATCAGGGCGGAGCCCCTCCAACCTGAACATCTCTAGGTCGACCTAATGCGGGCTGACCTCTACCTCTCGTGGACTGCCCTCCAATTCTAATTGTTTGGCCTCCACCTCTAGCACCTCGACCTCCACCCCTTGCTGGATGAGGGGGTGGGGGTGCACCTGATGTGGGAACCATAGCATGGGAACTTTGATACTGAGAACCACCAAAGCCTCGGGGGAAAAACCTGGAAATGTGCCCCGTACCACCACAAGTGAAGCAAGACCTCGGCTGCTAAGAATACTGACCCTGGAGCTGCCCCTGACGACCGGAATAACTACCCTGGAAGCTCTGAATCGGCGGTGCACTGATAGGAGATGATGGTGCACTACGGGATACCTGAAGTGCCGACTCGATTGGCCTAGGGGGATGACCTCTGCCAAAGGAATCATTGCCACTAGATGAGGCACCACTAAACCGGACAAAATGATGAGGTCATTTGTTAGACCCCTGGCCACTGCCTTGTGATAAGACCATCTCAATATTCTTGGCCACAACAGCCGCATCCTGAAATGAGATATCAGTACCCGTCTCCCTGGCCATCTAAAGTCTGATAGGCTGAGCTAGACCATCAATAAACCTCCTCACTCTCTCTCTATCTGTGGGGAGTATCATGATAGCATGACGGGCTAGAGTGATGAACCTGGTCTCGTATTGTGTACCATTCATAGATCCCTGCTGGAGGCGCTCAAACTGCCTCCGATAGTCCTCTCTCTGAGTAACTGGAAGAAACTTCCCTAAGAACAACTCAGAGAACTGAACCCAAGTCAAAGGTGCAGACCCAGCTGGTCTGGTCAAGCAGTAATCCCTCCACCAAGTCTTGGCGGTACCAGAAAGACGAAATGTAGAAAAATCTACCCCAATGGTCTCCACAATGCCCATGTTCCGAAGAACCTCATAGCAACTGTCCAAGTAATCCTGGGGATCCTCTGATGGTGCACAAGTAAAAGTAGTAGGAAATAGCTTGGTGAACCGATCTAATCTCCATAGGGCATCTGCTGACATAGATGCTCCCTCAAATGTCGGTGCTACAATCCCTGACTGAGCTACTATAACTGTCTATGGTGCTAGAGTCCAGAACTGAGGAGCTAGCTGCTCTGGTGTGCGGGTAGAAGGAGTCTGGGTCCCTCCCCCAGCCTGAGAGACGGCTAGTGCAGTAGGAAGAAGACTGGCCTAGGCCACGCTCTCCATAAGTCCCACTAAGCGGACAAGAGCGTCCTGAAGTACCGGGGTGGAAATGAACCCCTCTGGGACCTGAGCTGGTCCAACTGGAACTGTATGAGCGGGAATATCCTCGACAAACTCTACCTGAGGATCCTCCACTGGGGCTGCTGCTCTGGGCTGAGCCCTACCTCGGCCTCGGCCTCGTCCTCGGCCCCTCGTAGGAGCTGTGACAGGAGTATCGGGTTGCTGACCGGAACCTGGGGAAGCACGCATTCTCACCATCTGCGAGGGAGTGGAATAGAAACTCAATTAGTATTCAGAATTAAAGTCGCACAACAGAGAGAATAGAGTAAAGTCATTCCTAACTTTGCAGCCTCTAGGGGATAATTACAGACGTCTTTGTACCGATCCCTCAGACTCTACCAAGTTTGTCCATGAGTTGTGAGACCTAAGAAACCTAGTGCTCTGATACCAACTTGTCACGACCCGAAATCCCACTTTTAGGCCGTGATGGCATCTAACGTTGAACCCGCTAGACAAGCCAACGTTTTGGTTAAATTTACTGATTGACAGTTTAAGATAACAATGTTAACTAGAGCAATTATAATAAAAATGTGAAAGACTAATAAATTAGAGAACTTAGATAATAAAACTTATAATAATTTCCTTAATTACACCCCGGAACAGGTGTCACAATCTCAGGAACAGTCTAAGATTTACTAAAAATAATGGTCTGAAACAAATGTATACAACTGTCTTGGGAATACAAGAAAAGACAGAAAAAGGGAAAGAATAAGAGGTGACGCCAAGGCCTGTGGACGCCTGCAGGACTACCTGAGTGTCGCCGTGGACTGAAGGCTACTCCCAAGATCACTATCCACTGGGTCCGGCGCTATAAGCTGCACAACATATAGAAGTGCAGGTGTAGCATCAGTACAACCGACCCCATGTACTGAGTAAGTGCCGAACCTAACCTCGGCGAAGTAGTGACGAGACTAGGACACAACAACAAATAACACATGTGCAATCAATAGTAAAACAGGAAATAATGATAGGAAGTAAGCAAGTAAATACAACAACGGGGTAGAACATGTTGGGGACAAAGGGACAACAATTCACCGAAATAATAGAACAAGGTAACAATTGAAATGTATAAATAATAGCAGGAATCAATAACTCCGAACAGATAAATAAACAGAAAGGCACGGCATGTCCCCTCGTGCTATAACCTCACAAACACTAGGCACGGAATGTCCCCTCATGCATAAATAAATAATCGCTCAGCATGGAATGTCCCCTCGTGCATAACTTGACAATCACTCGGCACGGAATGTCCCCTCGTGCATAAATAAATATAATCACTCAGCACGGAATGTTCCCTCGTGCATAAATAAATAATCGCTCGGCACGGAATGTCCCCTCATGCATAACCTCACAATCACTCGGCACGGAATGTCCCCTAGTGCATAACATATATGAAAGCAACAATTTAACAGGAAAATTGAACAATAAGAAACTTTAACTGCACAGAAATGTTCAATAAGAATTCTACCGTCCAGGCAAGGAACACAACTATAACCAATCTCACTCAGAAGTACAATTGAACAAATAATCCTAAACCGAATGAATAATTAACAATATTATACTTCATGAATTACCCTCAATGCATAACTCCCAGCAGGACAATTACTTCACAACACAGATAATATCCATGAAAACTGCATATAATATTCAAATTTGACTCACTGACATGCATTGACCACAACATATAGGTACTCGTCACCTCACATAAACGTTCCATGGATTATCACATAGAAAATATGACTCAATACCTAATCCCTCAAGCTAAGGTTAGGCCAAACACTTTCCTCGATGCCTCGAACATAATGCAAGCCTCAACTACCGTTTTACCTCTTGATTCCACCGCCAACACGCTCATATCTAGACACAAGTTACTTAATTTTATCAATAAATGCTAAACTGATAAATTCTAATGCATGGAAATGAGTTTTCTAAAGTTTTCCCCAAAAAGTCAAGAATCGACCCCGGGCCCGGTTGGTCCAAACCCGAAATTCGGACCAAAACCCGATTACCCATCCACCCCCGGGCCCGGGTATATAATTGCTTTTTGAATCCGACCCCAAATTGAGTTCTAAATTCCAAAATTTCAATATTCATAGGTTTTTCCCAAAATTCCCAGTTTCCCCATGAAAACCCTAGATTCTAGGATGAAATCTTGTAAAAAGAAGTTAAGGAGTAAAGAAAATGAGTTCGAAATCACTTACTAATGTTTTTGAAGAAGAAAGAGTGTTTGAAAAACCGCCTCTTATGTTTTAGGGTTTTTGAAGAATGAAAACAACTGAAAAATCCCGTTTAAATATACCCCACTCAGGCCTCCACCGCGGACCGCGGCCGCGAAGGCCCTAATGTGGACCTCGCTGGAACTCCCCCACCGCAGATCGCGCAAAGGCGACCGCGACCGCAAAGGTCTCACCGCGGACCGCGCTAAGGCGACCGCGGACCGCGCAGGTGGGTTCAGAGGCCTGACCCCCTATGACAAGTAACAATTGCAATCTAAGCCTAAGGCATTCCGTAACCTACCCGAAACTTTCCCGAGCCCTCGGAACCTCAAACCAAAAGTTCACACAACGTCGAAAACATCCTACGGACTTATTCGGGTAATCAAAACACCTAAATAACATCATAACCATTGAATTAAACCTCGAAATCTATAAAAATTCTCAAAACTCCATTAACTTTCAATTTGTTTTCCATTTTTAGTCCGAATCACATCAAACAGAGTCCGTTTCTTACCAAATTTCACAGGAAATCCATATAACACATATTGAACCTGTTCCGGGTTCCGGAACCATAATACGGGCCCGATAACACATGTTTCATGTCAAATTTCATTTTTAAAAGCCTTTATATTTTTCAGAAAATAATTTCTTTAAATTCATTTCTCAGACTTGGGACGTCGGAATTCGATTGCGGACATACGCCTAAGTCCCATATTTTTCTACAGACCGTCAAATCACAGGTCCGGGTCCGTTTACCAAAAATGTTGACCAAAGACAACCCTTATTCAAATAATTATTATATAAATCTTCATTTTAACAATTTTCCACATAAAGGCTTCCCGGCTATGCGCCCGGGATGCGCACGCACATTGAGGTGAGATAAAAGGAGGCTTTCATGGCCTCGGAACACAGATTTAGCTAAAATCACACGGGTTGACCTTTTGGGTCATCACAATCTCCACCTCTAAAAAAAACGTTCGTCCTCGAACGGACATAGAGAGGTACCTGAATCAGGGAAAAGATGGGGATATCGGTCCCGCATATCGGACACGGACTCCCAGGTAGCTGCCTCAACATGCTGACCTCTCCACTGAACACGAACCGAAGGATAACTCTTCAATCTCAACTGACGAACCTGCCGACCATACTGGACACCACTGGCTCCTCCTCATAAGTCAAATGTTTTTTAAACTGGACACCACTGAAGTCAAGTACATGAGATGGATCGGCAATATACCTCTGAAGCATAGATACGTGAAACACAGGATGCACGACTGATAAACTCGGTGGCAAAGCAAGTCTTTAGGACACCTCTCCTACCTTATCCAGAATCTCAAATGGACAAATGTACCTAGGGCTCAACTTGCAGTTCTTTCCGAACCTCATCACGCCCTTCATGGGCGACACCCGAAGAAATACTCGGTCTCCTATCATAAATGCCAAATCCCGAACTCTGCAATCTGCATAACTCTTCTGCCTGGACTGAGCTGTACAAAGTCTATCCTTAATGACCTTCAACCTGTCCAAGGCATCGTGGACTAGCTTAGAACCCAACAATCTAGCCTCTCACGGCACAAACCAGGCGACTGGCGACCGACACCACCTACCATACAACGCCTCATACGGAGCCATCTGGATGCTCGACTGATAGCTGTTGTTGTAGGAAAACTCATCTAAAGGTAAGAACTGGTCCCATGAACCTCCAAAGTCAATGACATATGCCCGCAACATATCCTCCAAAATCTGAGTTGTACGCTCGGACTGTTCGTCCGTGTGAGGATGAAATGTTGTGCTCAACTCAACCCGTGTGCCCAACTCACGCTGAAATACTCTCAAGAAATGGCAGGTAAACTGAGTACCTCGGTCAGAAATAATGGACACGGGCACACCATGCAATCGAACAATCTCCCTCATATAGATCCTTGCCAACTTCTCCCCCGGATATGAAACTGATACAAGAATGAAGTGCACTGACTTGGTCAGCCTATCCACAATGACCCACACCACACCAAACATCCTCTGAGTCCATGGAGTCCAACTACGAAATCCATGGTTGGATACGCTCCCCCTTCCACTCGGGAAGGTCAATTTGCTTCATCAAACCACCGGGTCTCTGGTGCTCGTACTTAACCTGCTGACAGTTCAAGCACCGAGCTACATATTCTACAATGTCCTTCTTCATCCTCTGCCACCAATAATGTTGTCGCTATCTTTGCGGAGCCCGGATGAATGAAATACTGGAACTACGGGCCTCCTACAATATCAACTCACGAATACCATCAGCATTAGGTACACAAATACGACCTTGCATCCTCAAAACTCCCTCATCAACAACTATGGCCTTCCTGGAACCTCCGTGTCGGACCGTTTCTTTAAGAACACACAAATGACGATCATCATACTACCTGGCCCGAATACAGTCATACAATGAAGAACGGGCCACAGTATGGGCCAAAACACTGCCAGTCTCAGAAACCTCCAATCTCATAAACCGGTTTGCCAAAGCCTAAACATCGAAAGTAAGCGGTCGCTCCTCGGCCGATAGCTAAGCAAGACTACCCATACTAGCTGACTTCCGGCTCAGGGCACCGGCCACCACATTGGCCTTCCCCGGATGATATAAGATGGTAATGTCGTAGTCCTTCAACAGCTCTAATCATCTCCTCTGCCTTATATTCAACTCCTTCTGCTTGAACATATACTGAAAACTCTTATGATCCGTGAACACCTCACATGACACCCCATACAGATAATGCCTCCAAATCTTCAACGCATGAACAATAGATGCTAAATCCAAATCATGAACAGGATAGTTCTTCTCATGAACCTTCAACTAGCGTGAAGCATACGCTATAACCTTGCCATCCTGCATCAACATTGCACTAAGCCTAACCTGTGAAGCATCACAATACACGGTATATGGTCCTGAACCTGTGGGCAAAACTAACACCGGTGTCGTGGTCAAGGCTGTCTTGAGATTCTGAAAGCTCGCCTCAAACTCATCCGACCACCTGAACTGGGCACCCTTCTGGGTCAACTTGGTCATCGGGGTTGCGATAGATGAAAAGCCCTCCACAAGACGGCGATAATAACCTGCTATGCCCAAGAAGCTCTGAATCTCTGTAGCTGAGGTGGGTCTAGGCCAATCTCTGACTGCTGAAACCTTCTTGGGATACACCTGAATACCCTCTGCCGACACAACATGGCCCAGAAATGCCACCGAACTCAACCAGAACTCACACTTAGAAAATTTGGCATACAACTGACTATCCCTCAAAGTATGGAGGACGACTCGAAGGTGTTGCTCATGCTCCTTACGGCTACGGGAGTAAATCAAAATATCATCAATGAAAAAAATCACAAATGAGTCCAAAAAGGGCCTGAACACTCGGTTCAGCAACTCCATAAAAGCAGCGGGGGAATATGTCAACCCAAATGACATCCCCAAGAACTCATAATGCCCATACCAAGTGCGAAAGGTTGTCTTGGGGACATCAGACGCCCTAATTCTCAGTTGATGGTAACCAGATCTCAAGTCTATCTTGGAAATCACTATAGCACCCTGAAGCTGGTCGAATAAAATCGTCAATCCTCGGAAAAGGATACTTATTCTTAATAGTAACCTTATTCAACTGCCGGTAGTCAATACACATCCTCATTGAGCCACCTTTCTTCCTAACAAACAACACTGGGCACCTCAAGGAGAAACATTAGGTCTAATGAAGCATTTATCCAACAAATCCTGCAACTAATCTTTCAATTCCTTCAACTCTGGCGGGGGCCATACGATACAGCGGAGTAGAAATGGGCTGAGTGCCCGGAGCTACCTCAATACAAAAGTCAATATCCTTGTCGGGTGGCATACCCGACAGGTCAGCAGGGAATACCTCTGGAAACTCACGAACCACGGGCACAACCTCCATAGAATGAACCTCGGCACTAAAATCACGAACATAGGCCAAATAGGCCAAACAACCCTTCTCGACCATACACTGAGCCTTCATATATGAAATGACTCTACCAGAAGAGTGACTAAGAGCCCCTCTCCACTCCAAACGAGGTACTCCCGGTAAGGCCAAGGTCACAGTCTTGGCATGACAGTCCAGAATAGTGTGATAAGGAGATAGCCAATCCATCCCCATGATAACATCAAAGTCAACCATATCAAGAAGCAAAAGATCTACTTGAGTCTCCAGACCACCAATAATCACTAAGCATGAACGGTAGACTCGATCTACCACAATAGAATCACCCACCGGTGTAGACACATATACAGAAGTACTCAGGGAATCACGGGGCATACTCAGATAATGGATAAAATATGAAGACACATAGGATAATGTATAACCCGGATCAAATAAAACTGTAGCATCTCTGCTGCAAACTGAAACCTTACCTGTAATGACTGCATCAGAGGCCTCAGCCTCAGGCCTGGCAGGAATAGCATAGTATCGGGGCGGAGCCCCTCCAACCTGAACATCTCTGGGTCGACCTACTACGGGCTGACCTCTACCTCTTGTGGACTGGCCTCCACCTCTAATTGTCTGGCCTCCACCTCTAGGACCTCGACCTCCACCTCTAGCTGGCTGAGGGGGTGGGGGTGCACTTGATGTGGGAACCATAGCACGGGAACTCTGATACTGAGAGCCACCAAAGCCTCGGTGGCAAAATTTAGAAATGTGCCCCGTACCACCACAAGTGAAGCAAGACCTCGGCTACTGAGAATACTGACCCTGGAACTGCTCCTGACAACCGGAATAACTACCCTGGAAGCTCTGAATCGGCGGTGCACTGATAGGAGCTGATGGTGCACTGCGGGATACTTGAAGTGCCGACTGGAATGGCCTAGGGGGATGATCTCTGCCAAAGAAATCTCTACCTCCAGATGAGGCACCAGTGAACCGGCCAAAATGACGAGGTCTCTTGTCAAACCCCTGACCACTACCTTGTGATAAGACCAACTCAAAACGCCTGGCCACATCGGCCGCATCCTGAAATGAGATATCAGTACCCGTCTCCCTGGCCATCTAAAGTATGATAGGCTGAGCTAGACCCTCAATAAACCTCCTCACTCTCTCTCGATCCGTGGGGAGTATCATGATAACATTACGGGCCATAGTGATGGACCTGGTCTCTTACTGTGTAACAGTCATAGATCCCTGCTGGAGGCGCTCAAACTGCCTCCGATAGTCCTCTATCTAAGTTACTAGAAGAAACTTCCCCAAGAACAACTCGGAGAACTGAGCCCAAGTCAAAGGTGCAGACCCTGCTGGTCTGGTCAAGCAGTAGTCCCTCCACCAAGTCTTGGCAGTATCAGAAAGACAAAATGTAGCAAAATTGACCCCGTTGGTCTCCACAATGCCCATGTTCCGAAGAACCTCATAGCAACTGTCCAAGTAATCCTGGGGTTCCTCTGATGGTGCACCAGTAAAAGTAGTAGGAAATAGCTTGGTGAACCGATCTAATCTCCATAGGGCATCTGCTGACATAGTTGCTCCCTCAACTGTCGGTGCTACAATCCCTGACTGAGCTACTCCAACTGTGTGTGGTGCTGTAGTCCGGAACTGAGGAGCTAGCTACTCTGGTGTGCGGGTAGCAGGAGTCTGGGTCCCTCCCCCAGCCTGAGAGACGGCTGGTGCAGTAGGAAGAAGACCGGTCTGGGCCACGCTCTCCTTAAGTCCCACTAAGCGGACAAGAGCATCCTGAAGTACCGGGGTGTCAATGAACCCCTCTGGGACCTGAGCTCGTCCAACTGGAACTATCTGAGCGGGAATCTCCTCGGCAAACTCTACCTGAGGATCCTCCACTGGGGTTGCTGCTCTGGGTTGAGCCCTACCCCTGCCCCGGCCTCTAGCACGGCCTCGGCCCCTCGTAGGAGCTGTGGTAGGAGTATCAGGCTGCTAACCGGAACCTGGAGAAGCACGCGTTCTCGCCATCTGCGAGGGAGTGGAATAGAAACTCCATTAGTATTCAGAATTCAAGTCGCACGACAGAGAAGAATAGAGTGAAGTCATTCCTAACTTTGCAGCCTCTGGGGGATAAGTAGAGACGTCTCCGTACCGATCCTTCAGACTCTACCAAGTATGTCTGTGAGTTTTGAGACCTAAGAAACCTAGTGCTCTGATACCAACTTGTCACGACCCGAAATCCCATCTTCAGACTGTGATGGCGTCTAATGTTGAACCCGCTAGACAAGCCAATGTTTTGGTTAAATTTACTGATTGACAGTTTAAGATAACAATGCTAAGGTGACGCCAATCTCACGAACAGTCTAAGATTTACTAAAAACAACGGTCTGAAACAAATGTATACAACTGTCTTGGGAATACAAGAAAAGACAGAAAAAGGGAAGGAATAAGAGGTGACACCAAGGCCTGCGGACGCCTGCAGGACTACCCCAGTGTCGTCGTGGACTGAAGGCTACTCCCAAGATCATAGTCGCTGGGTCTGGCGCTATAAGCGGCACAACATAGAGAATTGCAGGTGTAGAATCAGTACAACCGACCCCATGTACTGAGTAAGTGTCAAGCCTAACCTCGGCGAAGTAGTGACGAGGCTAGGACACGATAACAAATAACACATGTGCAAATCAATAGTAAAACAGGAAATAATGACAGGAAGTAAGCAAGTAAATACAACAACGGGGAAAACATGCTGGGGACAAAGGGACAATAATTCACCGAAATAGTAGAACAAGGTAACAATTGAAATGTATAAATAACAGCAGGAATCAATAACTTTGAACAGAAAATAAACAAAAAGGCACCGCATGTCCCCTCATGTTATAACCTCACAAACACTCGGCACGGAATGTCCCCTCGTGCGTAAATAAATATAATCACTCGGCACAGATTGTCCCCTCATGCATAAATAAATAATCGCTCGGCACGGAAAGTCCCCTCGTGCATAATCTCAAAATCACTCGGCACAGAATGTCCCCTCGTGCATAAATAAATATAAACACTCGGCACGAAATGTCCCCTCGTGTATAAATAAATAATCGCTCGGCACGGAATGTCCCCTCGTGCATAACCTCACAATCACTCGGCACGGAATGTCCCCTCGTGCATAACATATATGAAAGTAACAATTTAACAGGAAAATTCAACAATAAGAAACTTTAACTGCACAGAAATGTTCAATAAGAATTCTACCGTCACGGCAAGGAACACAACTATAACCAATCTCACTCAAAAGTACAATTGAACAAATAATCCTCAACCGAATGAATAAGCATCAATATTATACCCCATGAATTACCCTCAATGCATAACTCCCAGTAGGACAATTACTTCACAACACAGAGAATATCCATGAAAACTGCATATAATATTCAAATTTGACTCACGGGCATGCATTGACCACAACATATAGGTACTCGTCACCTCACCTATACATTGGACATGGATTATCACATAGCAAATAGGACTCAATACCTAATCCCTCAAGCTAAGGTTAGGCCAAACACTTACCTCGATGCCTCGAATACAATTCAACCCCCAACTACCGCTTTACCTCTTGATTCCACCGCCAACACGCTCGTATCTAGACACAAGTTATTTAATTATATCAATATATGCTAAATGGTTAAATTCTAATGCATGAAAATGAGTTTTCTAAAGTTTTCCCCAAAAAGTCAAGAATCGACCCCGGACCCACTTGGTCCAAACCCGAAATTCAAATCAAAACCCGATTACCCATTCACCCCCGAGCCCGGGTATATAATTGGTTTTTGAATCCGACCCCAAATTGAGGTCTAAATTCCCAAATTTCAATATTCTTAGGTTTTTTCCGAAATTCCCAAGTTTCCCCTGAAAACCCTAGATTCTAGGATGAAATCTTGTAAAAAGAAGTTAAGGAGTAAAGAAAATGAGTTAGAAATCACTTACTAATGTTTTTGAAGAAGAAAGAGTGTTTGAAAAACCGCCTCTTATGTTTTAGGGTTTTTGAAGAATGAAAATAACTGAAAAATCCGGTTTAAATATACTCCACTCAGGCCTCCACCGCGGCCCGCGGCCGCGAAGGCCCTAATGTGGACCTCGCTGGAACTCCCCCACCGCGGATCGCGCTAAGGCGACCGTGACCGCGAAGGTCTCACCGCGGATTGCTCTAAGGCGACCGCGGACCGCGTTGGTGGGTTCAGAGGCCTAACCCCCTCTGACCTGCAACAACTGCAATCTAAGCCTAAGGCATCCCGGAACCTACCCGAAACTTTCTCGAGCCCTCGGAACCTCAAACCGAAAGTGCACACAACCTCGAAAATATCATACGGACTTATTCGCGTAATCAAAACACCTAAATAACATCATAACCATTGAATTAAACCTCGAAATCTATAAAAATTCTCAAAACTTCATTAACTTCCAAAAAAAAATTCATTTTTAGTCCAAATCACATCAAACTGAGTCAGTTTCTTACCAAATTTCACAGGTAATCCATATAACACATATTGAACTTGTTTCGGGCTCCGGAAACATAATACGGCCCGATAACACAGGTCTCATGTCAAATTTCCTTTTCAAAAGCCTTTATATTTTTCAGAAAACAATTTTCTTTAAAAATTTATTTCTCGGACTTGGAACCTTGTAATTCGATTCCGGGCATACGCTCAAGTCCCATATTTTCCTACGGACCCTCTGGAACCGTCAAATCACAGGTTCGGATCCGTTTACCAAAATGTTGACCAAAGTCAACCTTATTCAAATAATTATTATAAAAATCTTCATTTTATCAATTTTCCACATAAAGGCTTCCCGGCTACGCGTCCGGGCTGCGCACACACATTGAGGTGAGATAAAAGGAGGCTTTCATCGCCTCGGAACATAGATTTAGCTAAAATTACACGGGATGACCTTTTGGGTCATCACAATCTCCACCTTTAAAACAAACGTCCGTCCTCGAACAGACATAGAGAGGTACCTGAATTAAGGAAAAGATGGGGATATCGGTCCCGCATATCGCACTCGGACTCCCAGGTAGCTGCCTCAATAGGATGACCTCTCCACTGAACACGAACCGAAGGATAACTCTTCGATCTCAGCTGATGAACCTGCCGAGCTAATATAGCTACCGACTCCTACTCATAAGTCAAATCTTTGTCCAACTGGACACCACTGAAGTCAAGTACATGAGATGGATCGGCAATATACCTCTGAAGCATAGATACGTGAAACACAAGATGCACGGCTGATAAACTCGGTGGCAAAGCAAGTCTTTAGGCCACCTCTCCTACCTTATCCAGGATTTAAAAATGTTGGTATGTATGAGACGTCGACTTGCCTAGTACTATGATATGTGTCGTCACGACATTTTGGGTTTTGGTTCGCAATAGTTTTTATCCGTAAAGATGTGTGTCTTTACTTTATTTGTTACCTAAAGAGAGAGTAAGATTCATCTAAGGTTTGGAAGAAGGCATGGCTCAAGTGCGGAACTCGTAGAGTGGAAAACCCCGGTTGAGTGAAGTTTTGACCTGTAACAACTGTCAAGTTATAGAAAGTAGAAGTTGAAGAGCACTGTCAAGCTTCAAGACAACAATAACGATAACAAATTTAGTGAAATTTCACAAATGATGTCTGAGAAGGGTAGTGTGTACGCAGACCTCCATATCAAATGATCCGCGAAAATATGGGGACAAAAATGAGTGCCAGAATTATATTAGAAGATTCACAGACATGATTCGTGCTTAATTAATCTTTACAGAATCTGGTCTTGCTTTTGCTTGCATCAAAAGTAAAATAGGGTCTTTAACTAAAGTCATTGTTGTAAAATTACTTAACGAAGAACAAAAAGGGAGCAAACAATGAGGAACACCAAAGAAGGTTTTTATTGAATCAATTTCACTTAAAAATTGGAGTATAATATAAATTCTTAAGTTCCTTAGAGTCAAGAGTTTTTGAATCTACCTAATAAAATGCCTACCTCATCAAAAGATAATTTCCCATTATTTTTTTTCTTCCTATATTTTTTAGAAGCTACAAGATTTGCGCGTAATTAACTTATGATAAAAGAAATCTGCTAAGGCGGATCCTTTGATTCTGTTGGATTTTATAAGGGGCATTATTACTTTCAGCCCGCGCTAGAAATTATTCACATCTGGTAGCCGAAAAAGTGTATAAAACTTGTATAATTTTTGTATATAACATGCATATTGTATATACATACAAAAAATATTATTTGATCCATTTTTCAGTTATTGTTTTTGCAGCACCTTTATAGTGTCATTTTTCCATTTTATAATTATTTATTGGGCCATGTTGTGTATTCTGGGCCTTTATTTCGTTCTTCACAATAATTTAGTTGTGTTTGTACTGGGCCAGGTCCAATTATATTGTTCATAATTTCCATTTTGAAGAATCAACCCAAATAGCCGCTTATCTAATCTCTTAAACTAAAATAACCGGCGGATGTATAATATATATATAAATTCATGTATAACCAATGTATAATATATGTATATCGGTTAGAAAAATTAATAATAAATTCTTCATTTCCCCCCGTGATGTATATGTACTTTGCAACTGGTAAATGAAAAGCATAAGTCTCAATTGCTTAACGTTTACTTACTCTCAAGTGTTCGTAATAATACTATTGAGTCTTGACAGACTTTATTGTTAATTTCTTATGTTCTTTGGAGGAATCTTCAATCACACATCCTTATATCATTTTTAAAATGTGTTTTTAGTTAAATAAATTTTGCTTAAAATAAATATAATTTTAGGAAACTAAGAAGATGTGAATTAGTTATTTCCAAATTATCCTTCAATAAATAATTTATATAACTTTTAAAAACATCTATCACCAGTTATTATTTATTTTGAGGAAAAATAATGTGAAAGTTGTCAAAACAATTCTTTAGATTAATACTACTAATTAGTGTATCAAAATATTAAATGACACTTAGAAAAGATTGGAGGTAGTAATAATACTACTAATTAGTCTTGTTAATTAGGACTATTAATAAAAAGCTTCGGCTTAATAAGTTCTTCACAAGTACCTTTTGAAGTCATTAGTCAACTTCTTGAACAACGAAATAATTAAGGATATGACTTAGTCCTATTGAATCGAATTGATGTTACCCTCAAAAGTTATAGTGAGATGAATAAATTTCTCCGCTATTAATTAGAGGTTTCAAGTTCAAGCTTCTAAAATAAAAAATATCATAATAACAGGGGCGAATTTATGTAGGGATTTTGGAGTGGAACGGCACCTGAATGCTCGTGTAAAATTCTATTTATGTATTGATATTTTACTAAAAAATATAATATAGATTTTGAGTGGCACCCAAAATAACAAAATAACTATAGGTGCCATGGCTGACCTGCCATAATTCCATGTGCTAAACTCAGTTCAAATCCCCTTAGTTCCAACCTGGTTTTTATTTCTCTTTGTTGTCCCAATTGTTCCTCTTTTTAATCCTTCTATTTTCTTTATTTTTGTTGTTGCTCCTCTTCTTTAACTCCTTCTATTTTCTTCATTTTTGTTGCTGCTCCTCTTCTATTTTCTTTATTTTTGTATTTATTCTCTCTTTGTACAACCTCATTATTATTATTTATTTAAAATTATATATTTGCTTCCTTTTTCTCATTCTAGATCTTTAAATTTTATTTGAATGTGATTTTAATCATTTTCTTAATCAACTATTGTTATATTTTTCTTGATTTCCTAAAAGTTGTTTTGGACAGTTGTTTTGGTGATCACGTATTTATTTACAACAACAACAACAAACCCAGTTTGATATCCCAACATGTGGGGTCTAGGGAGGGTAGTCTGGACGCAGACCTTACCCCTACCTAATGCAGGTAGAGAGGTTGTTTCCAATAGACCCTCGGCTCAGGAAGGGTAAGAAGAAGAAGAAGGAAGCAAGGAAGAAAGATGGAAGGGGAAGAAAAATAAAAGATAAACAGTATCCAATAATAGCAACACGAAATACAATACCTGAGGTGAAAAAAATCACATACCTTAATATAAATCAAAGAATATGAAGGGAAACGCATGCTACTAAGCCTATCATTGAGCACTATAACTACCTACTAACCCTCTACCTTAATTCTCGGCCTCCACACCCTCCTATCAAGTGTCATGTCCTCAATGAGCTGAAGCAGCGCCATGCTCTGCCTAATCACTTCTCCCCAGTACTTCTTAGGCCTATCTCGACCCCTTCCCAAACTCTCCATGGCCAACCTCTCACACCTCCTGACAGTGGCATCAATGCTTCTTCTCCTAACATGTCCGAACTATCTCAACCACGACTCCCGCATCTTGTCCTCCACGGAGGCTACTCCCACTCTGTCTCGGATAACTTCATTCTTAATTCTATCTCGCCTGGTACACCCACACATCCATCTCAACATCCTCATCTCTGCTACTCTCATAGTTATCTTATTGAATTATTTCATAATGGATCGGATCGAACAAAACCCAACTAATTCAAATGGGTTGAACCGTTAGAATGTACACCCTGATTCAATTGGTAGGTTTGTATTAAAAATAATTACACCCGTTATCGTCAAATCCTGGATCCGCCTCTACCTAATAAGCAATAAATATTGAATACCTAATGACTATACAAAAAAATTTCATATTGATATCACCTTGCAATTGTATTATGATAATGAAAATTTGGTGAAAACTTATATTTCCTTTTGGCTTTGTTTAAATATTAGAATTGTCAACTTGTAGATCATGAATGTCGAGCTTCGCCATTAATGGAGATCTCCATGATGAGTTCCAGAAGCTTCGCATGACTTGGGAGAGAAGGCAATCGAAACAAAAGTGTGGGAGAAGGAAAAGAAGTGTATTATTCACAATCCCAGTAGAGTATATATACAAGTGGGTTCCATCCCCACTAACTAACTCAACTAACTACCTCAACTAACTATGATTAACTAACTAACTAACAGAATTAACCATAATTAAGTATACACGGTTTGATCTTATTTACAGAGTAGAGAATTATCTCAATACCCCCTCCTCCCTCAAGTTGGCGGTGAGGTTCTCACACCCAACTTGCTGAGGATCGCAGAATGTTTCACCAGTAAGAGCCTTAGTGAGAACATCTGCCAGCTGAGCACCAGTTCCAATATGATGGAGAGAGATCAATTTTTCTTGGAGTTTATCTCGCACAAAATGGCAATCAACTTCAATGTGCTTCGTACGTTCATGAAAAACAGGATTGCGAGCTATGTGTAAAGCAAGTTGGTTATCGCAGAAAACTGAGACAAGTTTAGGGTAGGGAGTAGTAAGCTCATCAAACAGCCTACATAGCCAAGTTAGTTCACCAACCATCTTCCTTGAAGATCTGTATTCTGCTTCTACTGAAGATAGAGACATTGTTTCTTGTTTCTTGGAATTCCAACAAATTGGACTGTTTTCAGCAAGACTATATAACCAGTAACTGACCTTCTAGAATCTCGACAAGCTGCCCAATCCAAATCACAATAACCCTTTATGTTGTAGTCACGTTCATGAGACAAAACAATTCCTAGAGTTGGATCATTCTTTAGATACCTAAGCAGGTGGAAAGCTGCTTTCAAATGTGGCTTATTGGGGTCTTGCATCAACTGGCTGAGATGCTGCATACTAACAACTATGTCCAATCTAGTATTAGTGAGGAAATTTAGCTTTCCTACCAGTTTTCTGTAGTAAGTAGGATCAGATAATGTTATCCCTTCCTTAGCTCACAGTTTTTCATTTGGATCAAGAGGAGTGGAGAGGCTACTGTAGGAAAGGAAATCATATTCCTTGAGCAAATCTAGTGTGAACTTCCTTTGAGATATTATCACTCCATCATTGGTATAGAGGACTTCTAAATCAAGAAAATAATGCAACTTCCACAAATCTTTTATCTTGAATTGGTCATGCAGGAAACACTTAACTTGCGTAATTTCTGAAATATATGTTCCAGTAATAATAACATCATCCACATAAATTGCTATGTAAATGGTAGAGTATTCCGTTTTCTTGTAGAAAAGAGAGTAGTCATTGAGATAACACACATAACCTCTTGAAAAAAGTGCTTCAATCAACTTAGAGTACCACTGTTTGCTTGCCTGCTTCAGCCCATATAGGGACTTGTTTAGTTTACAGACTAAATCTGGAGAACTGACTTCTAAACCTGGTGGCGGTTGCATATAGACTTCTTCATGCAACTCCCCATGAAGGAATGCATTGTTCACATCCAACTGAAAAATGTGCCACTGTTTCTTTACCATAGTGGCTATTATAGCTCTCACTGTTGTCATCTTCACTACATGGCTGAAAGTTTCTGTATAATCTATGTCAGGCTGCTGAGTATATCCTTTCACCAATAATCTAGCCTTGAACCTCTCTAGTGTTCCATCAGCTTTGTGTTTAATTTTGTAAACCCACCTACAACTAATTCCTTGCTTTCCACTTGGTAAAGGTACTATGTCCCAGGTATGATTAGTATAAGAACCCGTAACATTTCTTGTTTAAAATAATGCCCGAATAAGTCCCGATTTATTATAACTGTAGAAATTCTTAAAACGGACCTTATTTGTGTAAAATTACCCCGGAATTTGAAAGAATAAATTTTCCAGAAGTGCGACGCACTATGTGATTGCATAACGGGTATGCGGACCGCATAATGGTCGCATACCTGGGCAGGCCACTGCCCAACTTGAGGATAACTATGCGGTCCATTATGCGATCGCATTTCGGTTCTGCGGACCGCATAGTTGTCGCATTCTTGCCTTGTGATTTTGTGAAGGAGGTTATGAGACGCACTATGCGATCACATAACGTGTATGCGGACCGCATAGTGATCACATACCTGCACAGTGTCTTTTTAATTTTGACCCACCTGGAGGGCCATTCTGCGGTCGTCTCTGCGGACCGCATTCTTGTGTCGGGCTCTTAATTTTTCTAATTTTAAAACCCGAACCCCAGTTCATTAAAACACCCCACCCTTTCATTTTAACAAGTTTTCTGAACAAAATAGAGAGAAGGAAAGGGGAGTTCTTGAGAGAGAAAGTGTCCCTCCCATCAAAGTGATTTTCAAAGTCCCCCAGACCTGATAATTCGAGTAATCTTCTTCTTCCCCATTCTAGAAGGTAAGGGTTCTCAACCTTTTTTCTATTTATTTTCTACTTTTAAACAAAGGGAGAATTTGCATGGATTGTTTCTTGAAAATATTAACTAAGACCTTGCATGCATGTTTAATAATGGTATTAACCTAGTAAGAGAGAGTGGTTTGGGGTAAATTTCACAAAAGACGGGGTTGGTAATCTAATGGGGTCACATAGTGTTTGAAAAAATGTTTAAGAGATTCCGAATTGCATGCATGACTTCCAATTCTAAGTTGAATACGTTTATTTGTGAACTAGATTGACGGTACTAGTCGGTTCGGTGATTTGTGAGTAAAAAGTTAAAAAGGGATTTTGACTCTAGGTATGTATGGCTAACTTTAACCGTTGTAAAATCCCTCTTGTTGTGGTAAGCATACGGTATGTGTACTTATATGGAAATATGTGAATTGACTGAATAGTTGATTACTACCCCACTGTGTTAGATGAGAATTTGAATTGTGACTTGGCATGCCCACTTTATTATGTGAAAAGATGGTAGTTGTTTAAAGTTATTGATATGAAGCATTGTAAATAAGTTGAACGGTTATGGCAACACCTCGTGCATAAATTGCTGCTTGATGAAAGTTTGGGGTGCCTTGAGCCCAAGTAAACGAATTGTTAAATGTGAATTTGTGATCCTTGAAAGGAAGGCCCATGTGGTGAAATTGTTTGGTGTCGTTGTTGAATTTGTGATCCTTGAAAAGAAGGCCCGTGTGGTGAAATTGTTTGGTGTTGTTGTTGTTGTTGAATTTGGAAATCCTTGAAAGAAAAGTTCTTATAATGAAATTGTTTGTTGTTGTTGTTGCTTTTGAAATATAAATTGCCAGGCAAGGTCGGGTTGCGCGCCGCAACACGAAGTAATAAGGTGTGGGTTGTGGTGATAAGGTTGAAAAACAATTGTCAGGCGGGGTCGGGTTGCGTGCCGCAACACAAAGTAATAAGGTGTGGGTTGTGGTGATAAGGTTGAAAAACAATTGTCAGGCGGGGTCGGGTTGCGTGCCGCAACACAAAGTAATAAGGTGTGGGTTGTGGTGATAAGGGTGGATGAGGTAATAAGGGTGGCCGAGGTAATAAGGGTGGGAAAGTGAACTTTATCACTATTGATATGAAATTGATGTAACTCGTGAATGTGGTGGTGTTGAAAAGGGAAAAAGGAGAGATTGTAAAATTGTTGACTTTGATTGTCTCTTTCCGTGTGTTTGATTGTTGGTCCCATTGCTGTCCTTTTCTTATCTGTGTATTGGTTGATTGTACTTGGGATAAAGTTTGTTCATACATACTAGTACTATTCCACAGTACTAACGTCCCTTTTGCCGGGGGTGCTACATCTTTTATATGGATGTAGGTGGTTCCATAGCAGGTAGCTCAGCCCGCCGTTAGTGGTACCTCCTCTTCATCTCTGCAGCAGTCGTGGTGAGCCCCTCTTCTCCTCGGGGACGTATGTGGATCATACCACCCTCTTTTGTTTTATGTTGTAAAGGTATAGTTGGGGCTTTGTTACCGGCAAGTTATGTAAAATCCCTAGTATTCGTAGAGTCTCCGTAGACATGACGTGGGTGTATATATGTATTTTTGGGTAGTAACAATACGTACTCGGAACCGTGGATCATGTTAAAAAGTTATGTATGTATTATGTATGTTTGAATATCAATCATTGAAATGTTTAAAGAGGAAACAAAAGGGTATATGTGTAAAATGTACTTTGAAACTAAAATTGGCTAACTCACATGAAATCATGTATGTTATGAACGCGGGGTAATACGTTGGGCAGGAAAGGCAATCCAAGTCCGCTTGACTGGGTTCACCCAGTTAGGCGCCGGTCTCGTCCCTCGATTTTGGGGCATGACAATTAGAATGTAAAGCCTCAAACTCTTGAGTCATTGTTGTCTGCCAAGAAGGATTAAGGATAGCCTCATCATATGAAGATGGTTCAGAATCATTGCAAACATTCATAACAAGTAACGGACTATCATGGACTAAAGAATCAGCAGGAATATGACTATGTAAGGAGAACAAGGTGCTGAGAGAAGTAGGAGTGATTGGTGGATCAGCAGAGGTTGGTTTTAATTGGGGTATGGAGTAGATGTGGTCCTGCAGGTGTGTAGGCAACCTGTGTTCTCTACCAGACCTCCTAGGTTGTAGGACAGGAGACTCAATTAGTGGAAGAACAGATGGGGAGTGATAGTGTGTTTCAGGAGAATCAGGTGCATAATCAAAGGGTGGAAAGGGATCAGACAAGGAGTGATCATGTCCTGTTTAAAGGTTACATGGACTTGGTGGATTGTTTATTTTGGGATGAGGTGCAGTAGCATATAAATCAGAGATAAAAGGTGGTAAAGTTGGGAAGGAGGATCTTGTAGTAGGTAATATAGCAAATGGGAATACATTTTCATGGAAGGTTACATCTTTGAATATGTGAATCTTTCTAGTTTGTAAATTCAACACTTTGTATCCTTTGGTTTCAAAAGGATATCCAATGAAGACATGAGGTACAGTTCTGGGATCAAATTTATCCCTGAGTATCTTTGGTACAGTAGAAAAACATAGTCATCCAAAACTTCTTAAATGTGAATAGTTTGGTTTCTTTTTGTATAGAATTTCAAAAGGGTATTTGTTCTTGAGGTATGAATTAGGAAATCTGTTAATGAGATATGTAGTTGTTAGGATACACTCACCCCAGTACCTTATGGGAAATTTTAATTGAAATAGGAGGGCTCTGGCTGTTTCTAGGATGTACCTATGTTTCCTCTCAACTACACCATTTTGTTGAGGTGTATATGGGCAAGTTTTCTGGTGGACAATGCCATGAGTTTGAAAGAAAGAGTTTGCTTATGTACTAGTGAATTCTAGGCCATTGTCTGATCTTATTGATTTGATGCTCAAGTGAAACTGATTCTTGACAAAAGATATGAAGGCCTTAAGGATTTGCAAGGCATTACTTTTACTGGACAGAAGATGAGTCCATGTAGATCTGCTATAGTCATATACCATGGTTAAGAAATATTTGTAATTATCATGTGTGGGATCATGATATGGTCCCGATAGATCAACATGCAAAAGGTCAAAAATCTGTTTAATGTTGCTGGTCTTGTTAGGAAATGGCAATCTAGATTGTCTGGCCATGGGGCATATAGAACACAAGAAAGGTTGTTTATTTGAGAAAGTGATAGGTATAGAAGTGATGTTTCTCATCTTTCCAAAAAGAACATGGCCTAATCTATTATTCCATAGTACATTAACATCACTCTTATGAGACATAGATGAATCACAGTCATGTGTTTTATTGCAAATGGAATTATTTACACTTGAAAAGGAAGAATCATGTGAGAGACTGTGATTACACACATTAGATGGAATTTGTAGACTATGTACATCACAAGCATGTCATGAAACAGGAAAGGAAGAAATGGATGTATAATCACTACTAATGTTCTCAAACATAAGGAGCATAAGAGATACAAATCATCTATGATCTTATCAATCTCCAGAGGCCTCTTCATTGAAAGGGCCTGCATTATACAACATGTGTCAGTGAAGGCTATCAAGGATTTCAACTCGGCAGTCAAAGAAGATAGGGAGATGATATAAAACTTGAATGAGGGAACAAACATGACTTTGTGTAGAGTGATGTGTGGGGAAAGATTCACATTGCCAATTTCTGTTACTTTGACTCTGTAGCCATTTGGGAGAGTGACTAATAAAGGATAGGGTAAGATCATAATATCAACTAATGCAGTTTTATTAAAAGTCATGTGATTGGATGCCCCTGAGTCTAGAATCCATGTGTCAGTCCAAGTTCTGAGACATTTCCAAGATAACTTTCCAAAGTCAATAGAGGATGTACAAGTTATCATACCTGCAAAATTCATAGCTCCTGCAGCAAGGTTCACTGATCCAGCCCCACTGTTTGTATTCTGAGAACTTTCTCCTCCACTATTGGTATTGAAGTGCTGAATAATATTGATCAATTGGTTATATTGTTCCTTGGACAGGTTCAAATTCTGATTCTCATCTTTGGGCCCAAAATCTACAACCTTAGCAAAGGTCTCATCAGATAAGTTGGAGTGTGCATTTGCTACAACCCTTTTGTTCTTGTTATACCTGAAGTTTTGATTGCTGTTTGAAGTTTGGGGGTAACCATGAAGTTTGAAACACTTATCTTTGGTGTGTCCTAGACGTTTGCAGTAGTCACAAAAGGGCCTTAGCCTATTTATATTTGGGAAACTAGAATTTGGAGTGTAATTGGTCATGAAGTTGTTGTTCCTGGAACTGTTAGCATTATCAGCAGCATTGACATGAAGAGAGACTGACTCTGCAACCATATGATTTGAAGGTCGCATTTTGTGAACACCCAATTTTTGCCCTGCATGGAAATTACTCCTAAAAATAATCAAAAAATATTTTTTTATGAATTTAGGAGTTTTTCTCTATTTAGTTGCGTGTCATGCATTTTTAATATTTTAAATTATAGAAAAATCATAAAAAATAGTCACTTTTTTCATTTCATGCCATCTTAGGTTTACTTTGCATTTTTAGGAATTAATCACTCTTTAATTGATAGATTAATATATAAAAGTCAAAAAATTCACATAATCTTACTTAATTTTCTTATTACATCTTTAAGTTCGATTAATTAGTTTAAATTTGGAATCCACAAATTAGTTAGCTTAAGTAATTATTTCAAATAAGGGGTTTAATCTCGCAAACTAGTTTCTAAGTGTTATGGCTAACATTGCAAAGAAAGAAAAGAAAAAGGGAAGCTAAAATCGGACTGGGCCAATTTTCATGGCCCAATTTCCTCCTAATCCGCTCTAACCCAAAACCCCACCTGTCCAACCCGGTCCGACCCAAATACCCTCTCCCCTCACCTATTAAAATAAAAAAGAGACCTAATCTCTAGCAGGTTGGATCCCCCTAGAGAATGAGGGCGCCGTTTTTTCCTTTTTTCTTCTCTCCGCTTCATCTTCTTCACTGATCCCTCCCAACATGAAAATCCATTCTCGCCTCTCTTCTTCTCCATTCCCTCAAATCTGCCTCCATTTCTCAACTCTCACCCAAATATTTTCTGAAAATACACACGCTCATACACTAGAAAAATTATAAATAAAAAAACGAGTTTGGAATTCAAAAGGTCCGAAACCAGATTTAAATTCACAAAGCCCTAAAAATAAAAGGAAAAAGTGGGTTTCAGAGAAGATTTGAAGGGGAATTGATTGCAGAAGTTTCAAATATCGAACTCCTCCTCCCTAGATCTATGTAAGCTGTTGAATCTAGAATTTTGTTGACATTTGTTGTTGTCCGCTGCTGTCCTCTACTGGAATTGGTTTATGTTGCGATTTTTTTCTAAGAGGTAAACTCAGAAAACTCCTTTGTATTTTGTTAAACTTATTGATGATTGGAC
>ML287256.1:0-13166 GCA_005239495.1 Nicotiana undulata
ATGAACAACTACCATCCGACCAATATTCATTATATGATGCCATCTCTTCTTCTTTTTCTTTTTTTTTAAATTAAGAAAATAAACAAGAAAAATTAATTACACAAATATTCACAAGTTTGGACCAAAACACTTAAGCTTACTTCTCCAACAACCTAAGTTACGCCAATTGTTCCCCGACAACGGCGCCAAAATTTGATACGCTCAATTTANACGCAATGCCAAATAATTATGATTTTGGGTTTTTGATAATTGTTTATAGCTAAATGTGAAAATATAAACTAGCCTAGAAAGCGAGTAAAATGATCAATGGCAACAAGAATGAATGCATCGGGAATTACACTCTAGTAACGATCCAATGTATTTCACGATTTTACAAATATGAGTGAGTTATGTTAATTAGCCACGGATAATATTTCTTAATTAGCTTTTCCCAAAGACTAACAAGACTTCCTAAATGAATTATTCCTAGCCCAATTAGGAGATTAAGCACTTCCGGGTGTGGCTACAAGTAGTTCAATCATATCCCTAGGTAGAATCTATAAAATGAGGGTTAAATCCTCAAGTTCTTGTTTATTAATCTTTTCCAACCCCAAATAATCTTTTCCAAAATTAATTCGGAGTTAATGGGCGAGTCCTAGGGTTAGCTAATCCCTTTGGAAACATTAAAGAACAAAAATAATTAAAATAATAAACACCCACTTCATAAATATAACAAAATCATTCAATACATAAGCACACAAGGTATTTAATCCACACTTTCAATATGAATATTCCCATAAACAAGATTCTAGTGTTGGAAAAATACTACACACTTAGATATTCAATACAAAAAAAGGGAATGAAGAAATAAACATAAATGGGTAAGAACTCCTTAACCACAATGGTGAAATCTTCAAGACACAAGTGTGTGTGCAAAGCCCTAGCTTCAAAACTTGTTCTTCTCTCTCTAAATTATATTTACAAAGCTGAAGATATGTCCAAAGATGCAGAAAATATCTGCTGGGTCGAGTATATAAGAGGTTTGGGGATTAAAATGTGAAATTACAAAACTGCCCATGACTTCCCAGAAAATACTACTATGCGATCGCACCTAATAGCCTGCGTTCGCAGAGGTTTGACTTTCTAAGTCAATGCGATCGCATATAAACCCATGCTTTCGCACATGAGGTTTGACCATATGCAGACCGACCTTGCTTCTTCTGTGCGCTTGCACCTTTTCTTCTGCGTTCGCAGTGTTATACAACCTTCAGCTTCTACGATCGCATTACAATATATGCGATCGCACAGTGTAACAACTGGGCAGATTTTCCTAATTTCCATTTTAGCTCCTTTTTTCTACTTGTTTTCACTTGATTTCTTCACAATCCACTCTAAATCATTTGACACCTAAAATATGCCAATAATCATCAATGAACGCCTTATTTTCTCAATAACATTACACAAAAGCTTAAGTATTGAGAGGAGTTAAGTTGGTAAAATACCAACTTATCACTGTTCATCATTT
Organism: Nicotiana undulata; assembly: GCA_005239495.1. Classification (NCBI taxonomy): domain Eukaryota; kingdom Viridiplantae; phylum Streptophyta; class Magnoliopsida; order Solanales; family Solanaceae; genus Nicotiana; species Nicotiana undulata. The sequence continues at coordinate 1,505 of ML287256.1, forward strand.
CACCCTCAGACTGATGGTCAGTCAGAGCGTACCGTTCAGATATTGGAGGACATGCTCATAGCTTGTGTGATTGATTTCGGAGGTCAGTTGGACCAGTTCTTGCCTTTGGCTGAGTTTGCGTACAATAATAGTTACCAGTCCAGCATCGAGATGGCTCCATTCGAGGCTTTATATGGTCGGCGATGTCGTTCTCCTATTGGGTGGTTTGAGCCTGGCGAGGCTAAGCTTTATGGCATGGATCTGGTGAGGGATGCTTTGGAGAGGGTGAAGTTGATTAAGGAGAGACTTCGCACAGCACAATCCAGACAGAAGAGTTACGCAGATCAACGGGCGCATGATGTAGCATTTATGGAGGGAGATAAGGTTCTGCTGAAGGTTTCGCCGATGAAGGGCATTATGAGATTCAAGAAGAAGGGCAAGCTGAGCCCCATGTTTATAGGCCCTTTCGAGGTGTTGAGGCGAGTCACAGATGTTGCCTATGAGCTTGCTTTGCCTCTTGCCTTATCAGGAGTTCATCCGGTCTTTCATGTATCAATCCTCCGGAGATATCATGCTGACTTCTCTCACGTGGTTGATTACAGCACTATTCAGTTGGATAAGAAGTTGGGCTACGAGGAGGAGGCAGTTGCTATCATTGATAGACAGGACCGCCAGTTGAGGTCCAAGAGAGTTTCTGCAGTAAAGGTCTAGTGGAGGGGCCAACCAGCTGAGGAGGTGACTTGGGAGTCCGAGGAGGACATGCGGAGCAGATATCCATAGCTATTCAGCACTTTAGGTACGATTCTAGACCCGTTCGAGGACGAACATTTGTTTAAGAGGGGGAGAATGTAACGACCCGACCGGTCGTTTCGCGTATTAGAACCCTGTTCCCCTTAATGAAACTTCCCATAGTGGATTTTTGTGCTTTATGTCTTGCGGGGACGACTTGTTCGGAATTTGGGAGTGTTTAGAGTGCTATAGGAACATTTGGTTCCTTAAGGTTGGCCTATTTGGCCAAGTTTGACTTAGGTTAACATTTTGAGCAAACGACCTCGAAATTGAGTTCTGACAGCTCCAGTGGCTTCGTATGATAATTTCAGACTTGGGCGTATGTTTGGAACGGGTTTTCGATGACCAGGGAGCATTTCGACGCCCAAAATGGAAATCAGGATTTACTTAAGCTTGAAATTTGGTTTGGAACGTGATTTTATGTTATCAAGGTCCGAATGGAATTCCTATATCGGGAATAGTTTTGTTATGTCATTTATGACTTTCCTGCAAAATTTGAAGTCATTCCGAGTAGTATAGGTCGGTTCGGCGCATTAAAATTAATTCTAGAACCTTAAGTTCAAAGTGTTGATTCAATTTGGTTTAGGGGTCAAATTATGAGTTTCGTTGTTGTTTTTCACGTTCTAGAAGTTCGAGCGAGTCTGTATCATGAATACTGACTTGCCAGTTCCCTTGGATGGGGTCTCGGGGGGCTCGGGTGAGTTTCGAACCCCTCAGAGTTTAATATTTAAAACCAGAATTTTCACTGTCTGGCTTCCTTCTTTGCATTCGCGGGAGGGTAGCCGTGTTCGCAAAGAAGGAATTGGTCTGGAGCTGTTGATGCTCTACGCGTTCGCGTTTCCCACCCCGCGATCGCGATGGTCTTGACCCCTGACCTTCGCGTTTGCACCTTCGCCACCGCGTTCGCGAAGGGTTGAGAAGGGACCTAGCCCGTTTGTTCTTCGCGTTCGCTTGTGTCCCACCGCGTTCTGGTAGGTCTAGCCCGGCTAGCGTTCGCGATCGTGGCCCCCCTCTCGCGTTCGCATAGAAGGGCCTCCAGAGGCCTGGGCCATTGGCCTTCGCGAACGCGATGCCCCTGTCGCGTTCAAGATGAAGGGGCATCTGAGTAGTGTAGTTTATATACTGGATTTAAGTTATTTCCTCCATTTCCATCTTCTTTCTTGTGTTATTTGAGAGCTTCCAAGAGGGCCTTAAACCTATTACTTGAGGTAAGTAAATTCCCTATTCAACACTAGTTTCAAAAATCAATTTCTAGTTAAATTCTCTACTAAATTATCAAAAATCATGAAATTGGGTAGTAATTTTAGGGCTCTTGGGGATTTTGTGAATTTTCCGTTTAAGGCCATGAATTCAAGTAGAAATCACATATTAATGATCCTTAGGCTATGGGTGAGTAATTCCTTTCAGAATTTGTGGAATTCAAGCGTGCGGTCCCGAGGTTGAAATTTGGGATTTCTTCAAGAATGTTAAATGGTGAATAACATAGGATAATATTCCTCCTTCAACTTGAATTGATGTAATTGTACTATATTTGGCTAGTTGTGAGTCCTCGAGGGTAGAGTTCGGAGTTCGGGCGCATCCATGATACGCGGGGTAGTTTCGACACGTGGTGAGTATCCTTTCCAACCTTGTAAGAGGGAATTGTCCACATAGGTAATCTATTTGCTGTGTATACTTGTTGTGGGGGGGCCACGTACGTACCAAGTGACGGGAGTCCGTACGTGGCGACTATTATGCTATGTCGGGTAGTTTTAGAATTCTCAAGCATGCCTCTATGTGCCCTGTTTGCATGTTTGGATGTATTATGGGTTACCTATTACTTTGGAAATGGTATGAAAATGTGGAATGTTACAATTTAACCCCCAGTTGAGTTATCCATGGTATTGGCATAGTCTTACTGAGTTCATTGTTGTTTTGGGTACGTATATATATATACGTTTTATTTCGAGTCAGCACCCGAGTCGCAGGAATGATTCGCGACCGTGGGGAGCTTTATATGGAGTCAGCACACGAGTCGCAGGTATGATTCGCGATCGTGGGTGAGCTTATTATTACATGATATGATCGAGTGAGCACACGAGTCGCAGGAATGATTCGCGACCGTGGGGAGCTTTATATGGAGTCAGCACACGAGTCGCAGGTATGATTCGCGATCGTGGGTGAGCTTATTATTACATGATATGATCGAGTGAGCACACGAGTCGCAGGAATGATTCGCGACCATGTGGAGCTTTATATATCGAGTCAACACACGAGTCGTAGGTATGATTCGCGATCGTGGGTGAGCTTATTATTACATGATATGATCGAGTCAGCACATGAGTCGCAGGTATGATTCGTCACCGTTGAGAGCTTTACGACCACTCAGTCCTTATATACCACCCTACGACTCCGACCGGTTGTCTTGTCCTACTATGTGTATGACCCTTTGGTTCTGATTCACTTATAATTGGATAGTCAGGTATTTATTAAGAGGAGGATAAAGTACATTTCTGTTCATTTTCAGTTATTACCTGGATTACTTTATTTGATACGCACTTGTTGTATACTGCCTTACTTGCCTACTGTTTTCGTAATGTCCTGTCATATATTACATTATTGGACCTTAGTGAGTGTCAAGTTGACCTCTCGTCACTACTTCTTCAAATTTAGATGGGATACTCACTGGGTACATATTTATTTATGTACTCATGCTTCACTTCTGTACTTGACAGTACAGGTTCTGAGGCTAGTGCATCTGGTTATCAGACTGGAGCTAGATATTGATTAGAGTTGATTTGACTTCACAGTGAGCTGCTTCTCCTGGCAATCTCTGGCAGCACCCTGGATTTTTCCCCTATGTTGTTTTTCCGTCTATCATATTCAGACTATGAGACTATACATATTGTCTTTTGTATATTTAGTTAGTTGCCCGTGACACTCGTGATACTAGTTCCTGGCACACACTTAGCGTTTATTTTGGGTTTGGGGCTGTATTTATATGTATGCTCGCCTTTTGGCCCACGCATCGTTACAACTTTATTATTTACTGACGAGTTATCATTTTCGTATATTATGCCTAACTGATTAGAAATTGTAAATGTTAAGTTATGTGATCAATTGTAAGGGGTAGTACACAGTGACATTTATGTTGGCTTGCCTAACCCCGTCGTTGGGCGCCATCGCGACCTGAAGTAAGATTTGGGTCGTGACAGCGTGGTATTAGAGCCTTAGGTTCACGTAGTCTCACGAGTCACGGGCAGACCCAATAGACTCTTGCGGATCGGTACTGAGACATTTGTACTTATCTTCAGGAGGCTATAGGGTGTTAAGAAACCTCTCTTCATTCATATTCTATCATGAAACCGATGATGTACTCAAACTTGTTCTTCTATTCTCTCCAAGATGGTGAGGACACGTGCATCTGATGTTCCTGATCCGGGAGAGGCTGCTACCCTTGTCGCTCGAGGTCGTGGTAGAGGCAGGGATAGGGCACCTGCCTGAGGTAGGGGACGAGGGCGTCCCAGAGTTATACCAATCGCACCACCAGAGGACCCTACTTTTGAGGAGCAGGATGAAGTGCCTACAGTAGCTCCTGCTCCAGCAGATTTTATGACGCGCCGGGCTTCCAGGAGGTCATGGGCCGTATGATGAGGTTCATGGATACCATGTCCCAAGCTGGCCTATTTCCAGCAGATCCTGTCACTTCTCAGGCGGGAGGGGGAGTCCAGACCCCGACCGCTCAGGCCGCAGGTCAGGCACCAGTGGAAGATAATACCTCGGGTACACCGCCCGTGGGCGGGGTTCAGCCGGTAGTAGCTGCACCAGAGCCCAGACCAGTTGCAGAGGGTGACCAACAGAAGATGTTGGATAGATGGACCTGACTAGGCCCTCCAGTCTTCGCGGGTGAGCGGAGTGAGGATGCCCAGGACTTCATCGATAGGTGTAGGGACATACTGCACAACACGAGGATCTTGGAATCTCATGGGGTCGACTTCACCACATTTTAGTTAGAGGGTAGAGCTCGCCGGTGGTGGCAGTCTTACATACTCAGCAGGCCAGCAGGTTCTCCTCCGGTTACTTGGGAGCAGTCTTATTTGGGCATGTTGTAGGCCTATTATCACTATTGTGTAACATTTGTATTTTTTTACTCATTATTGGGCTTGTCATAACCTTTTGTATAAACAATTGGGGTGTTAGTAAAAGGGGGAAATGGGTAGAATTTGATATTTATGTAAACTGCTAAAATTGGAGAGACCAATTTTATGATTATTATGGCTTTTCGCTGACCGCCTTCAAAAGGCTCGAGGCACAGCTCGAGGTTCGACCCCGAGAGTTCCCTATGCTCGACCTTGGGTAGTATAAATTGGTGGCTATCATGGAAGATCCGGAAGCCCCCGAAAGGCACGTGGTTAGAGTTGACCAGGTTTGCAAGAATAGTACAAGTTCGTACCGTGGAATTTAATAGTTGTACCAGCTGCATATCTTTGTAATAAATGTTTATGTACTATGTTGGGATTTACCCCTCCTATATAAAGGAGACCCTTATCATGTCTTTCACACATGATATTCAATACAAGAACATTCTCTGCTCTCTAACTTAAATATTCTCCACTGTTGATCCCTTTGGTTTATTGCTTACATTTATTGTGTTCTATTGATTGTTCTTCATTTATTACTCAGCATTGATCATAAATAGTCATTCGAGGACCTTAACAATGTTAGACCTCCATCAGTCATTCACTAGTGTCACCGAGCCTCGACCTCGAGGTCCTATCTCGGCCAGCTCGAGATCCCGACCTAGGGTAGTTTGGTTTGCATATCTTAGCTCTCTTTGACACTTATCTTATTTCCTGAACTCACACTTAGAATCTATTGCCTAACAATTAGTATTAAAATAAATCACATATTTTTAGAACCACAAAATCAAATTTAATTGTAATTACCATTTTCAAGGCAAACAATTTGGCGCCCACCGTGGGGGTAAAAATAATAGTGATTGTTTTAGTGTTGGTTTACTGAAAATCACAAGTTATTCTTCACACTTTTTCTTGTCCAACAACTTTTGATTTCATATCAAAATATCTAACTCAGTGAATGCACATGAAAATAACGGCTCTGAGGACCATGGAGAGAATGGTGTAGTTGTTTTAGGCGCTGGTGTACCACTGCAAAATCCTGAGAACACACCAGAGCCAATTCCCGTGGACGTGGGTTCGCACGATGCCCAACACGTCGATATAAACACCCACACTAACGGAGGCGCACGCCGAGAAAACGAACAGGAGGTTCAGAAAAATCCAGCTCGGGAGGAAAGAGAGGTTAGCCTTCACGTCATTTTTGAAATGTTGCAAGCATAATAGTTGGCAAATTGCTCAGCTGCAAAGCCATCAAAACACTCCAATTACAGCAGCACCGGAAACGGTTCCTCGAGTTGAACAGGAACCAGAGAGGTCCAACGACAACGAGTCAGCTGCCGACCCCAAATTCGATAGATTCATTTGCCATGCTAGCAGATTCTTTTATCAAGGCTCATGCCGGTGCCGTCAAGGTTGCTACAAGGAAATCCGACATCTTCAAAATAAAACAGAGAGAGAACGAGATGCTACGGGAATTTGTATCTCGCTTCCAAATGGAGTGAATGGAATTACCACCGGTCTCTGATGATTGGGCAGTGCAGGCCTTCACCCAAGGCTTGAATGAACGAAGTTCAATAGCTTCAAAGCAATTGAAGAAGAACTTGGTAGAATATCCCACCGTCACTTGGGCGGATGTCCACAACTGATACCAATCCAAGATCAGGGTCGAAGACGACCAACTAGGAGCCCCCTCGGGCTCGGTGTATCCTATCAGGTTCCTGGAAAAGGAACCAAGGACAAATAAGGAAAGGTATCAACCATACACTGAAGATCAAAGAAATGCCCTAAGGCGTAACATACCTCGAAACGACCATAGGACAGATCGAGGTTAGAATCCTTGGGGACTCGTGAGCAGAGCCGGTTTTGACAAACACGCAGGACCGGTGGAGGCACCCTGATTATCTGAGTACAACTTCAACATCGATGTTTCAGACATCGTATCGGCCATAGGTATAATCAAAGACACCAGGTGGCCAAAACCCATACTATCAGAACCATCACAAAGGAACCATAACTTGGTGTGGGAATTTCACGGCACACATGGTCATAGAACCAAGTATTGCAGACAGCTCTGGGAGGAAGTAGTCTGACTAATCAACAAAGGGAACCTCCGAGAGTTCCTCAACGACCGGGCTAAAAATCAATTCCGGGAAAGAGAGTCAAACAGGAAAAACGAGACAGAAGAGCCACAACATGTCATCCACATGATCATGAGAGGAATCGACATCCCACAGGAACTAGTGTCAGACGAACAAAAATAACCATCACCAGGGAAAAGCGAACTCGAGGTTACATACCCGAGGACACTCTCACATTCAGTGACAAGGACATCGAGAAACTGTCTCAACCTCACAACGACGCATTGGTAATCTCTTTTCTTGAGAATACGTTTCAAAGTGAACGTGTGCTTGTAGACCAGGTAGTCCAACATAATCAGGTCGAGGGTGGTGGAGCAGCTCGGACTGCTCGACTAGATTGTGCCCGCATCTCAAGTCCTCAATAGATTCAACATGGAGAGCGAGACAGCGAAAGGGGTGATCATCCTCCCAGTCAATGTGGGTAGCACAACCTAACATACCAAATTTCACGTCATTAGCGGAGACATGAGGTACAACGCCTTGCTCAGAAGGCCATGGATACACTGCATGAGGGAAGTACCATCAACCCTTCATCAAATGATGAAGTTTCCAACTAAGGAGGGAATACAAACAGTATACGGGGAGCAACATGCAGCAAGAGAGATGTTAGCGGTACACGATGTGACACCGCGTCGACACCTTCTACATCGAAGGAGCCACAGGATAAAAAAACAATCAAGTAGCATTCACAAGCTACATCCTCGGCTACACCCGAGTTAATGCGTAAAGGAATGTGCCGCATCCGCGGAACAAGCAGTTGAAGCATGTCGAGGCTCGAACGCCATCACTACCAAGGTATAACCATCTCAATTTTTATTTACGTTTTACACTAACCTATGTGCAGGTGTCCGATTAGAAAAGTTGAAGCACCTTCCAGCTCGAAGACCTTAGGTTTTACAGCATGCGTCGCGCTCTTTGTTCCTTGGATCGGATTTTGTACCAAATGGGTTTTACCGACAAGGTTTTTAACGAGGCAAAATCCATATGCTACCTAAGAAAGACTCAACAAGTATTCAAGGCTTCTCTTCAATCAACCTCGAATACTGGGGGCATCCCCCCAACAGATCATCTCCTCGGAGAAGTCGAAATGAGTCAAAGAGGGTCTCGATAGGAAAATGATATATCAGGCCAAACGGTCAAACAAACCGTGTCCGCATAGAATAATTGAACCCTCGACGGCAAACAAATGTATACTGTACCAAGTAATCATAGGAATATCTTTTATCCTCAAAAGCTTTGCGTTTAAAAAAAAAAGGGTTTTCTATTCTCGCAAGAAAAGGTACAAGGGCCGGGAAGTTCCTGAACACCCAGGGACTCACACCAAAAACTCGAAGCCATAAGACCTAAGGGCCGATACTTCAAGCTCACCTGCCCTCAATAAGGCAACTTCAAGATTACAAACAACGGCTCCAGGGCCAAAAACTTTCGATGTCTCGAGGACTATCGTTGATTGTCACCCAACCGAGATATAAAAAACTCGAGTCCATAAGACCCCGATCGGGAAACCTCGAGCTCGAAAAGCCTCCATATGGCAACGCCAAAATTGTAAGACCTCAAGTAAGGCATGTCCAAATTATAAAACCTTACAAAAGGCATAATCCCGATCTTAAAGCCAAGGCTATATATTTGAGCTTGTAAGACCCCTAAAAAGCATACCCTCAATATAAACGCCGAGGCTATCTCACTCGGGGACCAAAAGGCTACGGCCAAACATAATGACTACGGTCACAAGGCTCCGACCAAACACAATGACTATGGTCATAAGGCTCCGGCTAAATACAATGACGGTCATAAGGCTCCGGCCAAATACAATGACTACGGTCATAAGGCTTCTGTCACGACCCAAATTCCTACTCAGGTCGTGATGGCACCCAACACCGAAGTCAGGCAAGCCAACAATAGTTACTAACGAAGTTACTTAAACAAATGAGATGTTCAAATACTTATCCAGTTCTAATTTAAGCACTCCTTAAATGAAAGTGAGGAAGTGAGGCAATGTAATTTTTTGCCAACATAAAACAGAGTAGTATAACACTAGTGAATCAACTACGTGTGCCAAGACCTAGTGTCACAAGTCCAGAGGCGACTAGTGGAATATACAAATAGACAAAATGAATGTACAACTGTCTGAAAGGAAGTAGACAGAAATATCCCAAAAGTAATAGAAACTCCACAGTGCCGCTGCAGAACGACAGGAAGAGCAGCTCACCGTGTAGTCAAATCCCGATAGTACTCTCAGCGACGAACACCCGAATGGTGACAAGGTGTAACAACCTCAGAACCTGTACAATTAAGTACATAAGTGTAGCATGAGTACATATAAACAAATATGTACCCAGTGAGTATCCCGTCTAAACTCGAAGAAGTAGTGACGAGAGGTAGACGTGTTACTCACTAGGGTCGTTATCAATAATATGATTTAAGTAATGAAGACATGAATAACATTTATGGAAAGAAAGTAGACATGGAGCATCTGTACATAAAGATAACGATCAACCTGCAAGGGCCAAGTAACAATATTTAATAAAAATCACAAGTTTCTTTCCCACAGAACAATTGAATTGGTAAGAATAATAATAAGACTCTCAATCAAGCACGTAGCATATAATATGCCAGGGCGTACGGCCGGAGCGACACAAAAATTTAAATGTGCACTGCCGAGGGTCGAGCGACACGAACCATAGATGCATCTGTTACCCCGCTCGCGAATCGATCATGCGACGCAGTTGACATAAATATAAGGCTACCCTGCTCACAAATTATACATGCGACACGAGTGCTCATAGACATACACAGAATTTATCAAGAAATTCAGGAAGTTATCATGGATTATTCTTAAATTCAGGGATTTAAGCACTTAAACTTACACATAACTTCCGAAATTCTCATGTCAAATTCAGGGATAATAAGAAACTAGGAACACCTATAAAGATACAGGTAAAGCACATAAAGGCATTCTTGTGAGATTCTAGATCCTACCCGACACAATAGAGTAGTAGCTACACACGGACTCTCGTCACCTTGCGCGTACATAGCCCCCGCAATTAAGGTCAATTCTATCATTTATATTTACCTATAGGGACAATTCCCTCTTACAAGGTTGCAAAGGAGACTCACCTCGCGTAGAATCAACTTCCTAATCAAGAACGCGCTCGAAACTCCAAATCTTACACCTGAGGACTCGAAACTAGTCAAATGATATATAAATGCGTCAATGCATGCTCAAAGTATTGAAATTTCCTACTTATTTAGTAAATTCACCATTCTTGAAGAAATCCCAAAATACACCCCCAGGCCCACATACTCGGATTCCGGAAACTGTCGAAGATAACACTCACCCATAGCCTAAGGATCATTAATATGTAATTTTTATAGGAAATTCATGGTAGAAAAGTGGTGAAATTCCCTAAAGTTCATCAACCCTAGGTTATCACTCTAACCCATTTGATTTCCACTAATTATATGTTAATCTACCTATGTTTTGGTGTAATAATCTAACATTAAAATAAAATTTACTTACCTCTTAGTAGCTAGGTTGTGGAGAGTTCTTCCCAAGCTCTCAAGTCTTCAATGGAGATGAAAACTGGAAAGAATGAAGGAAATCCCGTGTTTAAGTGAAAGTGCACTGCCTGGCCTACAGTGGTTCCGCACCTGCGGTTCGAGGACCGCACCGGCAGTCTCGCGCTTGCAGGCTGGGGCTCGCACCTGCGGAGTTTGACGAGAAAGACTGGGCCCTCACATGTGGAGCAAGAGACCGCACCTGCGGAATTCCCACACCTGCTGCTGGGCAACCGCACCTGCGGTCACACCAGATCAGGTGCCCCAGCTTCATTTTAAGCTGGGTTTTGGCCTCGTGTGGTGTTCGGGAGGCACCTGGGCCCACCCGAGCCCCCGTCCAATTATACCAACAAGTCCTAAATCATAATACAGACTCGCTCGAGCCTTCGAAACACCCGAAACAATGCTAAATCTCAAAATCCCCCCTCAAAACCCCTAGGATCAAACTTAAGAATTTCTAAGTTCTTGAATTCGGTTTCAATGCGCCTAACCGACCTATACTACTCGAAATGACACCAAATTTCACAGGCAAGTCATGAATGACATAAAGGAACTATTCCAGGTCTCGGAATTTCATTCGGACCTCGATAACATAAAATCACCTTCCAAACCAAATTTCAAACTTAAGAAAACTCTATTTCGCTATTTGGCATCGAAACGCTCCCGGGTCATCCAAAACCCATTCCAGAAATACGTACAAGTCCGAAAGCATCATACGAAGCTACTGGAATCGTCGAAACTCGAATCCGATGTTGTTTAATCAAAATGTTGAACGAAGTCAAACTTGGCTTTAAAAGCCAACCTTAAGGAACCAAGTGTTCCTATACTATTCCAAACACTTCCAAATCCCAAACCACCAATCCCCCCAAGTCACAAATTACGATAAGCCTCTACAGAAAGTCTTATTTAAGGGAACGGGGTCCGAATCGGCCGGGTCGTTACATTCTCCACCTTTTAAACAAATATTTGTCCTCGAACGGGTCTAGAATCATACTTGAAGTGATGAATAAGTGTGGATATTTGCTCCGCATGTCCTCCTCGGACTCCCAAGTCACCTTCTCGACCAGTTCCCCCCCCCCC
>ML287257.1:4290-20542 GCA_005239495.1 Nicotiana undulata
CCCCACCCCCAAAAAAAAATACAAAATGTAACGGTCAAAAACATACTATATACACCTGTCCAAAAAAATTATACATACATACATGGTTTGTTACATGGCAGAAGCGGATTTAAAACGGATTTCGTGAGTTCAATTAAGCCTATAACTTTTAACTCGATATATTTATACATTTGAAAGAGAAAAAGAGTGGAGATGTGCGAAAAAAGATCACTCCTAACTAACCAGTCAAGTGAAAGGAGCCCGCTTATAAAAAAAATTAAAATATATGCAAAAAATCACACTCATTCCAAACCATGCTTATAGATCTTGATTCTTGAATTCACATCTGCTATAAGGTGAGAACAACTAATCAGGGATTCTGCTGAACTATGCCTTCATGCCCAGCTAGCATCAAATACTTGTCCCTTCTTGTAAAATTAGTGCATTCAAAACCCAATGCATCAGCCAATTGCCTCTGTATGTAATTAGCCACCTCATGTCTAGACTTCTCACCATGCCATGTGACCGGGAGGTTACGGGTACGAGCAGCAGAAACAGCCTCTTGCAAAAATACAGGGTTAGGCTGCGTACAATAGACCCTTGTGGTCCGGCCATTCTTCGAATCCTGCGTATAGCCGAAACTTAGTGCACCAGACTTCTCACCGATGTTAGCTCTTTAGGCACCTTCCCTAGTAACTTAATAGTGCAACTAGGCCTGGGATTCATTAAGAAAAAGATTGGGTCCAAGCACTTGAATCCACTAGCAGTAGTTCCATAAAACATTGTCACATTTGTGTTCACAGCCACTGGCACAATCTCATCAGTTAATTCAGCAAACAAGGAACTGAACCTCAATAGATATGGTTCTCTGCATGTAGTTCCTTCTGGACAAACCACTAAATCACCTGTTTGAAAAATATTGTTAGAATAACCGCTTGAAACACATTAAATGCTTTTCTAAAAGTAATATTTGCTTCCTCTCGTTCGCGAGATTGCTATGAGATTGAATGCCAAAAACTTTAAGACAAGCATTTGGGTTTACACTCAGGCCAACCTGATGCACTAAGTTCCGCTATGCGCAGGATCCAAGGAAGGGTTGGATTACAAGGATCTATTGTACGCAGTCTTACTCTGTATTTCTGTAAGAGGCTGTTTCCACAACTCAGATACATGACCTTCTGGTCATATGGCAGCAACTCTACCGGTTACACCAATGCTCCCTTTCAAATAGTTGATAAAAGAAAAGCAAAAATATTTCTGGTATTTTTAAGTGCATATTTAGAGAAGAAAGACCGGTTCTTGGAGGATAAAAAATACTCTTTCTGTTTCAAATAATGTGAAACTATTTCTTTTTTAGTCTGTTTCAAAAAGAATGACTCATTTCCTTATTTGGAAACAATTTACCTTTATGCAATGATTTATAGCTACACAAAATATATGTGATCACTTTACACCACAAGTTTAAAAGTTTTCTCTGTTTTCTTAAACTCCGTGCCCAGCCAAATTGAAAGGGAGGGAGTAATACCTTTTCTTGTACTAGAACTTTTTTTTTTTTTTTTTTTTTTTTTTAAAATCAAAATTAATTTAAAGGGAAAAAAAACCCCCAGGATTGGTTTTGAGTTTTTTCTTNTTTTTTTTTTGCAAAGTCAAAATCAATTTAAAGGGAAGAAAAACACCCAGGATTGGTTATGAGTATTTACTTAATATGAGAAGTATCCTTTCACCTTAAGACACAATTTCTCATTTTTGAAAATATTTTACTTAAAATAAAATTGGAAACATCACCTTCACTTAGCAATCTCTGCATGGTCTCTCTATCTTGTTTTCTATCTCTTGTCAATCTCATAGTTTTTATAGGAGAAATAAATTCTGACATCTTGCTCAAGCTGAAGGTCACTGCTGTCAAAGGTTTCCCCAATAATATACAAAGGAAAACAGGGTCCAAAAGTGTCCTGTGATTGCAAACATAGAGTACACCTTTCCCATTTCCTAATCTTGATGGATCTGTGCCATTTAAACTAAGTTTCACACCACTTAAAATGGCCAAATACAGGGCCAATTTGTAGGGCAAGAATATACCAATGGAGATTCTAAAAATTGCTAGAAATATTCCAAGAGGAAACCATATGAACATTGAAAGAGTTGCAAGATGTGTAGGAAGGAAAGCTAGCCTTCCATCATGAAATATTAGAGGCTTTCGATATTTCTCCCTTGGCATTATTGTTGAGTTTGCACTAATTTTGATGTCTTCTTCGTTAACCACATAAGCTTCCTGTTCAAATCCAGACGATATATGTTATTGATGTTCCCGTAAAAGTATTTTTATAATGTCGTGTCACAACAACAACAAATCCCGTATAGTCCCACAAAAAGCGTGGACGGCAGGATAAATATGCGTATTGTGTTGATGTGCATAACAAGTGATTTTATTAGTAATTTGAAAAATAAAACGAATAACATGCTACAATAGATTAAAATACTCCAATAGCCTAAAACATTTTTACCTCCTTTAATGTATAGAAAGTAGAGCAATGAGCAGCCATGCTTAAAACATGTAGTACTATACCGGAGAGGGGCGGAAGCACGTTCAACGAAGCAATGTCACGTGATATCGTTTCGTCAGATTTTTTTACTAAATATATGTAGTAATACTGTGAGAAAACGAATAAGTAGAAAAAATGACACCACTTGACACAAATTGTCTTATGACGCGTTGGTTATATCATATATGTTTGATTTTGCTCTAAGAAGGATGTTTGAATCTCAACTAGTATGAATTTCTTGCAAATATTTTGAGAGAGCCTCTATAGTTAAAAATTGTAATTAACTAGAATTGAACTCAATGTTTTTTCTAACTTAAGATTTAACAAAACCAATAGACGAAGGTTATTTATTATCTAGAAGTATGATAATTAAAATTATGTATTCTCGTTATTCTATAAATTTCAATATTGCTTACTAAAATTCCTGCATACACCCCCGATACCAAATCACGTAAATGACAGCTAGGTAACAATTCAAAATAAGTGAGATTTGTAAGCTAAAAATAAAAGAGATAACATGTTATAATAAGTTAGAATACACTAACAACAACAACAATACAGTGATAGCATAAAAGAAAAATCATACCTTGCAAAAGGAGATAAAGAGATGATCATTATGACTTGAAGTTCCAATGCCAATATCTGGTTTCTTTTCTCCAATGAATTCCTTTAAAGCTCTGTGCTTTATAAGCAATCCTGAATTGGATACAAATCCACTAAAGTAATTCCTAAAAGTATGCAACTCAGTCCCAATAACACTATCAACAGTTAAATAGTCCTTAAGAAATCCTTCAACCATTACTCTAGGCACACTAGTAAATACCATCTTAGTCCCTGCTGAATTTAACACCTCACAAACATCAAAATTAAGGTTTTCAAGATAAAATTTTGGTAGAACAGCTCTTCCAACAGTATCCATGTTATTTAATCTTAATCCACAAAATGTAATGAAAATCATGACTCTTAATTTAAGTTCGAAATTTAAAACACATAATAGAGGACTTGACAAAAGCAAGAAAAAGGCTCTGAAAATGCTTCCACCTTCAATTGCAACTAACATAAAATATGGGGAAAAAGAGTGTGATGTAAGCAGACTGCCATGTATATCACATACTAATGTTTGAGATTTTCTACCATGTAAATTACATTTTGTTATATTTGGGTACGAAGGAAGCTGATGGGATTTTCTATCACGTAATTGTTTCACTTTTATGGCAACTTTATAACATGAATTAGCCAGAATTTTGTATAACAAGAATGATTCTAGCAGTAGTACGAATGTGAAAACTATATTTTTTAGTGGCATTGTCATTGATTATATGGTAATAAAGGGGAAAGTTCGGCTAGAATGACAAGAATTTGAAATGGATAAATGGGAAAAGGAAGCAATAAGTTGGAGAGGATGAAGAGAATTGGAGCAACTATAGAGTAAATTTATAGGAGTAATTAAAGGAAATAATATTTCTGTATCTTTCTTTTTTTCTTACGTAATGTAGAGCTAATTGAAGTTTGTTGAACTTAGATTTAGTACAAAAAGGTCTTACACAACCGCACAAAACCCACCATGTAAATAAATGACCCAAAAATATTAAAGCATATTTAATCATACAGAGAATAATTAAAATATACATTTTATTGCATAGATATTTTAAAAACATTTGTTAGAAGTTAGCAGTATATATTATGAATGTTGGTGTTATTAAAGTGTCCACGACATATATATGCTTAACCATATATGTAATATGATTGAATATTATATAGGACCATGATATTCATAGCAAATTTGAAAACAGAAAATGCATATCTCAAGAGATTTAGACTCAACTTCCATCTAATTAGTCAAACTATAAATATTTAATACCTGCCTTATACATGGGTAAGACAAGATTTATTTTTAGTAAACTTCCTATGTGATTCCTCAGGCATGAAGACACAAGTTTTAGCCCTCGTTTGGCCATGAGTTTTGCCAAGTATTTTTCAAATTTCTTTTTGGCGAAATCTGTTTGTTTATAGATTTTATCTATATTTTGATAGATTTTGAAAACAAAATTTTCAAATCCAAAAACTAGATTACACCTGTTTTTGGCTCAAAATATTATTGTTGGATTATTAACAATTTCAAAAATTATCCCAAACTTTTGTATTTTATCAAAAAGGCCACTATCTATTATGATCCAACTAATCCACCAGCTAATTACTATCATTTTTTTTTGGACTAATGGATCTTGTAATTTTATTGAAGTTTGACGAATTGTACCAGCTAATAGTTGCGTTATTAACAGTTGATATTAAAATATCAGGTTATGATTTTAGGATAGTGTATTATGTAGTTCATTATAAAAAAGATAATTTTGTGCCAAACTTATCTATGTTAAGGACTACGGTTTGTGATAACGTTAATGAATCGTATCAATGAACGTTTTGCATATACATGATTAGCAGGTTTTGTTTGTTTGATATTGTTGGGTATTTTTGATAGTTTTTAAAACTTACGGGTATAAGTCACATTTCATGTCTTTTCAACAAAACAAAAATATTCTTTGAAAAATTATGTTGTCACGACCCAAAATCTACTATAGACCGTGAGGGCGCCCAACGTCGCCGTTAGGCAAGCCATCACTTAATTATTCATTGTATTATTTTATTTTTTAAATCATAAATCTTATTTAGATACAGAGATCAGGGAACTCAAATAAGTCGTAGTTACGTACAATTTATTTAAAATAATAAGCAAAAGTGTACTAATATAAAACAATCCATAAATAAATTCTGGAACACCCCCAAAATCCGGTGTCAGAAGTGCACGCTAAGTCTAATAGAAGGTACAATAACAATACAAAATCTGTCTAGGATACAAGTTAGACAGGAGAATGTAAATAATTCTGATGGAGACTCTATATCGAATCGTAACTTAGGATGCAGCTCACCGTAAAATCCCTGCAATAGTCGCACCTTTGTAACCAAAAGACCACCAGAAATATATACATGCACAATTTGTGCAGAAGTGTAGCATGGGTACGTAAATCAACGCATACCCAATAAGTATCAAGCCTAACCTCGGAGAAGTAGTGACGAGTGGTCGACATTGATGCTTACTAGTAGTCCAATGATAGCATCCTAGGAAGCTCAAATCTATTCAAGGACAAGAATTAAGCTTTGGAATCTCAAAGAGGGCCTTTAACAAGATGTCAAGCTAAAGTGTTACCAAACAAGGTCACAAGACATCAAGTGCAAATAAAGAAGTTGTTAATTAGGATGAAGAGATCAAGGATAAAGGATATGAATTGGCTAGATATTACAATTGTTTTATGGCAAAAATTTATGTCCAAGAAGAGGAGGATTGGAACCCAAGAGACATCTTTTGAAGAAGGTCCTAGTTAGTCCACTTTTGAACCAATTTGGCACCTAAAATGTGTCCAAACTTGCATCCTATGAAGTCCTACATAAAGCCACATTTTTATAGCATAAAAAGGACTTACTTGATGTCCGAGAAGGGTACAATAGTCGTGCTAGATGTTGAGTGCAAGTTGGTGCTTAGTTGCTTGCAAATTTCCTTCAAGATTTCCAAGATATTCAAGATTCTATCCAAGATTGGTTTGGGACTTATTTCCATATATTAGGGGATTATATTTATTATTTTCCTAGCTAGTTAAGGTTATGTTTTCCTTTCCTAAGATTGTTGGAATTACTTTCCAAGAATGACTTGGTTTTTGCTTCCTAGTATTTTCCTTTTTCTAAGGTAGTTGGACTTGTTGTCCAAAGTAGTTTCGGATATTATTTCCTTAATTTTTTAGCCTTAATTTCGTGACCCCTCCTACCTATATAAGGGGTGTCTTATTTGTTTTAAGACTTAGATTATTATAGACAATATCAATAAAAATTGTGAAGATTTTTCTTGCACTCTTGTGTGTGGCTACTCTTGGATTTATTCTTCAACCTTCAAGACTCAACTTAAGGTGGTAAGATTAAACCTTTTTCGAAATCTTAGATCACTTCTAGGTATTCAAGAAAGGTGATAAGTTTAGGCTTATTGTTGTTCTTGTTATTCTAAAGGATCGGGTTTCACAATCTATTTCTTATTTTTAAGTCTCTACCAAAGGCGATTAGTTCTTTGTTAGCTAATTATTGTTGTTAGGATTCAACTTCAAGAATAGACTTCTTGAATTCAAGAAACTCTACGTTGAATTCAATCTATCTTTAATTTATTTTTTCTTTATTATCTTTTAGCTTGCCCACGTTTCTTGATTTTCTTTAGTAGTTCTCGGACCCCTGTCGTGTTGTTATCATCCAATAAAGCAAGTACAGTGGAAAGTAAAGAAGTATGAGGCATGGTAAATACACAGTGTAAACAAATATAGGTACGTGGTACGATCCTCCTCTTAACAGTAAACACAAGCTCTCAATCATCGGTCACCTCCTCAACCGGAGTGTGTGTGTGTGCGCGTATGTATATATATATATATATATATATATATATATATATATATAATGGTCCCCACCATATAGGTCATCACAACTCAAATTAGGAATGATACGCTGGCTTATTGTCAAATATTACGCACGATTATACCGAGGCGAACGACCCGATTCCATAAGAGTGTTCCATGAAGTTGCCGAGGCTAATGGCCCTATCCCATAAGAGAATTTTATAGTAATGTCGAGGCGCGCAGATCGATCCCATAAGAGTATGATACATGATACTATCGAGGTGAACGACCCGACCCCATAAGTGTATTTTATAGAAATGCCGAGGCAAACGGCCTGATCCCATAAGAGTATGATACATGATACTGCCGAGGCAAACGACCCGCTCCTATAAGAGTATGATACTGCCGAGGCAAACTGCCTGATCCCATAAGAATCTGATAATTTAACGGCTCCTTGACCCCACTCATGAATATGCGTGTGAATATGAAATTTAAGTAAGCTTTTCGATGAAACGCACAATACGAAAGAAATTTGTAAGGGAAGCACAATTATTCCACGACTGATCAAGTAACTCGTCAAATCTCAACTATAGTGCGTTTATCACTTACACAATCATAGTCTCAGGTCGTAACGCGAAATCAAGTAACTAAGCAGGCAATAATAACTCAACAAGTACAAATAAAGCATGGTGTGAATCCTAGTCTACCCAGACATACTCAGGAATTCTAGCATGCACACGAACACTCGTCGTCTCATACGTGCGCAACTCCCAAAACATGTAGCATATGACAAGAATAACACCTACAGGGTAATTTCCCCCTCACAAAGTTAGACAGGAGACTTACCTCATCTCGAAGCTCCATAATCGGCTCCAACATCTCTCAAACACCTGAATCTGATAGCCATCAATCCAAAACTAGTCAAACAATGTGCAAATCAATCAAAATATACCCCAATGTGTATAATTTTATAATAATTTCCAACTTCGCTCGAAAAGTCAACAAAGTCAACCCTCGGGGCCACAAGCCCGGATTCCGAAAATTTTCAAAGATAAACTTTACCCATAATGTTACGAACTCAAATATATGATTTATTCCAAATTCCATGTCCAAATTTCACGGTAAAATCCAAAAACATAATTTCTAGGTCTTCTACCAAAACTCCCACATCTTCCACTCAAATTATTAAATTAACAAGTCTAAATTCGTGTATTTAATTCACAACATGTAAAAATCACTTACCTCATGATTGACGATGAAAATGGCGCTCTAAAATTGCTCCAAAGTCAGATCTCATGGAAGATGAGCCCAACCCCCCACTTTAAAAACCACACTGCCCAGAAATCTCGTTTATGCGGGTTCCAATTTCGCCTCTGTGACACCTACTTCTGCGGTTCCAATTTCTCCTCTGCAACAACTGCTTCTTCGACATCAAGCTCGCACATGCGAGACCCTAGCCCAGGTCGCCAACCGCATCTGCAACCTTGTCAGCACTTCTACGCTCACACTTCTGCGATGCCTCATCCGCAGGTGCGGTTCCGCTTCTGCGGAACTCGTCAGCATCAGCGGTCCCAGGTTTCCCCAACAACATCCGCTTCTGCGCTTGCTTGGACGCTTCTGTGGCGTCGCATCTGCGGCCCTTTTTCCGTAGGTGCGATTGCATTAGTACTCAGGCCCTTCAGCAATGCAAACAAAGCTCCAAAGTGATATGTGACTCGTCCGAAACACACCCTAGACCCCCGGAACCTCGTCCGAACTTACCAACAAGTTTCGTAACATGAAACGGACATGCTCAAGGCCTCAAATCACATCAAACAATATCAAAACTATGGATCGACAATCGAAACCTTTCTTTAAACTTTCAAACTTTTAAACTTTGCCAAACGCGTTCGAATTATACTTAAACATTCCGGAATGATGTCAAACTTTACGCACAAGTCATAAATCACATTACAAACCTATTCCAAGGCTCGGAACCCCGAACGGACATCGATAACACCAAAATTCACTTCAAATCAAACTTATGAAATTCTTAAACTTGTAAAAAAGCCAAACTTCCATAATATGCGCCGAAATGATCCCGGACCACTGGATACTCAACCCGAACATACGCCCAAGTCCGAAATCATCACACAAACCTAATGGAACCTTCAAATCCCGATTCCGAGGTTGTTTACTCATAAGTCAAACCTTGGTCAACTCTCCCAACTTAAAGCTTCCGAATTGAGAATTTTCCATCTGAATCAACTTCGAACTTCCCGAAATTTAATTCGGACCACGCGTACAAGTCATGATACATGAAGTGAAGCTACTCAAGGCCTCAAACCGTCGAACGACGCGCTAGAGCTCAAAATGACCAGTCGGGTCGTTACATTCTCCCCTACTTAAGCATATGCTCGTCCTCGAACGGCCAAGAACTGCTCAGGAGTTGCCCCAAAATCATTGTCCAACACCTTGTGCACCTACCCATGCCACCACAACCCATATGAGCATATTAGCTTGAGTCACACTGAAGATCCTCCCTTTTATTTTTTCCAACAAGCCTTAGGACTAAATTCCAACCTCCGAATTTCTCTACAAGACTTGATTCCAACATACAAACACTGTATCAATCTACAGACGTCGAACCCACACCTGATCATGCACCCATGATGACACCACACAATGCACCACATAACTCATTTGCCTGTGGTAACCTCCTCCAAGCACAATAGCTGAAAATACACTTACCCGATGCCCGTGGTATACCTCATAACACATATAAGCCTGGCCTCAACCCTCATAATACTGCAACGATGAGAGAGATGAGCAGGAAACCATAACCACCACTCAAATCAATAACTCATGGAGTTCCTCCACTTGACAAGAACCATTACCTTATTCTGAACTGAATAGTGACATTTTCTCTTTAATATACCTTACATAAATCCGTTCGCACCGATTCAGGTCCAACAACCTCGTCTCACCCATTACAAGATGCTCATGAAATAAGCCACCTCAAACACTAGCCAAAATCTCATATGACGCCATCAATGCGCCAACAAGCTACAACTCGAATATGACACATAAGGCAGAACGAACTCTGGAAAAGAACTATCTAGCCCGCGTAACGAATAAAACGGCCGAACAGATTCTATGAACCTTTCTCAGAGAATGAGAAACGAAATACACAAAAATAAGTATCGGGAACCGTAATCAACATCTCATTGTTGCTGCGTGCAACCCGATCCACACATGATACCCCTGCGGCGTGCAACCTGGTCAAAATATCATATCGGTGTCAACGTGCCACTCAACCCACACATAACAATCAATAAGGAAATACCCATCGGGCCATAATTCTCATACCTACGGAATGCTCGAATATCGACCACAAGCACGCCAAGTGCATAAATATGGCCCTGGGGAGACAAACAGTGCCACGCGCTACAAAACTCAAGCACGACTAAGGTGCAATAACGACAAACTACGTAGGACCACAATACACGTGCAATTAATCAAGCCATCGCACCACCCACATGGCCTAATAGAGTATTATAACAGGAATACTACCCAACACCCGAAGACTCCTCCATAAGTAGTGCTATGCTGAATGAACACATTCGATCTGATGTAAATCTACTAGCGGACCTCGAGCCGATTCCACTCATCCCATATTGGGCTAATAACCTTTCAAGGATCCACATAACCATATTCATGACACATAAGAATAGATGTCAAATTCGGAAAAAACTCACACAGTCCACAACCAAAGGAATAGAGCGCCTCCCAGTCATATTCTCTCCCATTGCACATAAATCATAAATGACATAACTGTCACGACCCCAAATCCTAACAGGTCGTGATGGCGCATATCGTGGAACTAGGCTAGAAAACCATCACATTACTACACATTTGTTTTAATATATATTACAAAAAATCAATAATAAAAGGCAAACAGAGTATAAAATAATTTCTTTAAGTCTTTACGCCCCAATAATATAAGCTAACAGTCTAACATTTCCCCCAAGACTGGAGTCAACCGATCACGAGCATCTAAGAAATAAACTAACTCTGCTAATGTCATAATAAATGTCTATGAAGCAAATACTAATACTGATAAAGGAAGGGAAATGGGGAAGTTGTGGACACTGGACAGCTACCTCGAAATCCCAAAGCTGATGATGAATGAAACTCGGATAATTACAGCTCTGAACCAGTACCTGGATCTGCACACAGAGGTGCAGGGAGTAATAATGAGTACGCCAACTCAGTAGTAATGAAAATAAATCACAGTCTGAGAAATAAGAAACACACAGCACAGATACACCAATCCACAAAACAGTAAACATCAAGTCTCCATAAAGTATACATCAAATACATAAGTTCAAAAACCAGTTTCCATAAAATCCTTTGAAAAACAAGTATATTTTCCAATATTTCTCAGTAAAACTCTCAGTAAAATCAGTTTGAAAAATGAAGTGAATCATTGTCAAATACTCACGAAAATATCATCATAAAACTGTCCCTCGGGCCATAATCATCACTCGTAACAATTTCCCTCAGCACCTCATTATCAGCCCCACGGGCAACCTCGCTGTCACTCATGCCTCATAATCACTCATCACTCGGCACTGGCACTCAGTAGGTACCTGCGCTCACTGGGGGTGTGTACAGACTCCGGAGGGGCTCCTACAGCCCAAGCGTTATAAACAAGCCACATCATGGCATAAATCACTCTCAGGCACTCAGCCTCTCTCATATCATAACATCCTCACAACATTGGCCCTCGGCCACACTCAGTCAAACACTCTCAGCATGCCACTCGGGCCATGAATAAAACAGGATTCTCGACCCAAAATAGTATTATCATCAAATAAGAGTGTCAACAATTTCACAAGAAAGACTGAGTGAAAATTCATAGTTTCAAATAGTGAGAATATTAGTAAAACAGCCCCCAAGGGGTTAAAACAGATCGGCACTAGGCCCCAAACATGGCTTACAGCCCAAGTATAACAAAACTATAGTAATATTATAACTCATATGCTTTAAAAGCAGTTTCGCAACTCAATAGTTGCCTAAAAAGGTACATTTTTTAAATTTCCAATTCTTGCACGCCCCACACTCGTCATCCAGTGTGTGCGTCACTCCAAATTCGTGAAAGGATGTAAAGTCCGGGGCTTCATACCCTCAGGACAGGATTTAAAGACATTACTTACCTCAAACTAGCCCGAAAAGCTACTCTGCAACCCGCTTGCCTCTCGAATCAACTTCTGAGTGCTCCAAATCTATAAAGATCAGATTTTTATCATCAAATTATGCTAAAGGAATGAATTCCAATTGAAAAGTACCAATTTTAGCATAAAACCCGAATTTAGCCAAAAACCGACCCCCGGGCCCACGTCTTGGAACTCGACAAATTCTACACCAAAATGTTCTTCGTCATCTCACGAGTCCGTACATATAAAGAACGCTAAAATCAGAGTTCGTTTGACCCCCTCAAATCATCCCCTAAAGGTCTCATAATCTCAAGCCTTAATCCCATCTTTTTCTACTGATTTTCATGAATTAAACACTGATATTAAGGTACTTAATCACCTATAATCGAGTATTAGGGTCCAAAATCCTTACCTCAATGAAGAACAGCGTTTTTCTCCCTTCAAAATCCCTCAAAAACCTCGGACCCCGCACAACAATGGTGGAAAAGGGTTAAAATTCGCAAAGTCTCCTTTTTATACTTTCTGCCCAGGGATTTCCGCACATGCGGCCTTATTAGCGCACCTGCGGACTCACACCTGCGGTCCCAAGTGCGCACCTGCGCATATGACTTAAACCCCCGATTTCCACACCTGCGATTGCTTCTTCGCACCTGCGCTTCCACAGGTGCGACCACCCATCCGCACTTGCGACCCCTTCACGAACAACCAACTTCCGAACATGCGCAAGGTCTTTGCACCTGTGGACCTCGCGCTTGCGGTCCTCCTTCCGCATGTGCGACCACACAAGCAGCAGATTTGCTGCATTTTTCCAAGTTAAATTCCCCGTTAACCATCTGAATAACTCCCGAGCCCCTCGGGACCCCAACCAAACATACCAACACATCATATATGGCCATTCAAACTTAGTTTCACTTCCGAAACACTAAAAATAATATCAAAATACCAAAATCACATCGGATTCAAGCCTAAGAACTTTGAAATTTCTAAAATCCACCAACGATGTCGAAACTATCCAAAACAACTCCGATTGACCAGAAATTTTGCAGACATATCCAAAATGATACTACGAACCTGTTCCAACTTCCGGAATTCCATTCCGACCCCTGATAGCCTATTTTCCACTACCGACCGAAAATCACCAAAAACTAACTTTCGCCAATTCAAGCCTAATTCTACACCGGTCATCACTAAAATATTCCGAACACACTCCTAAGTCCCAAATCACCTAACGAAGCTATCCGAGCCATAAAATCTACATTCAGATGTTGTTTACCAATAAGTTAACTCTCAGTTGACTTTTACAACTATAAGGTTATTTTTAGAGACTAAATGACTAAACTCTCACTACAACCATTCTGATTCCAAGCCTACCAACTCTAACACATCAAGAACAGTATAACCAACCTATGACGAGCCAATAACAGTAATTATAATACAGGTTCTACATAACGACCGACTGGGTCGTTACATTCTCCCCCTCTTAAACAAACGTTCGTCCTCGAACGGGTCTAGAAACATACCTGGAGTCGCAAACAAGTGAGGATATTTGATCTGCATCTCCCGCTCGGTCTACCAAGTAGCCTCCTCCACTGGCTGACCTCTCCACTGTACCTTTACTAAAGCTATATTCTTAGACCTCAACTTTCTTACCTGACGATCCAAAATTGTTACTGGCTCAACCTCATATGACATATCATCCTCGAGTTGAGCTGTGTTGAAGTCTAAAACATGAGACATGTCACCAACATATTTCTTGAGCATCGACACGTAAAATATCGGATGAATACTCGATAGGTTGGGTGGCAAGGCAAGTCTATAAGCCACCTCTCCAACCTTCTGAAGCACCTCAAAAGGACCAATAAAATGTGGACTCAACTTTCCCCTCTTTTCGAACCTCATAACACCCTTCATGGGTGATACCTTCAGCAGTACCTTATCACCTTCCATAAAAGACACATCCCGGACCTTCCGGTCCGCATAACTCTTCTGCCTGGACTGCATCGTGCGAAGTCGCTCCTGAATCAACTTCACCTTCTCCAACGCATCCTGAATCAAATCTGTGCCTAATAGCCTAGCCTCACCGGGCTCGAACCAACCAACCAGAGATCTACACCTCCTACCATATAAAGCCTCGTACGGGGCCATCTGAATACTGGATTGGTAGCTGTTATTATATGCAAACTCCGCTAGTGGCAGAAACTGATCCCATGAACCACCAAAATCAATCACACAAGCACGTAACATGTTCTCCAAAATCTGAATAGTCCGTTCCGACTACCCGTCGGTCTGAGGATGAAATGCAGTGCTCAACTCTACCTGAGTACCCATACCTCTCTGTATGGCCTTCCAAAACTGAGATGTTACCTCTGCCAGAAATGATAGAAACTGGAACTCCATGCAACCGAACAATCTCCCTAATGTAAATACCAGCTAACCGCTCTGAAGTATAAGTAGTACCAACAGGAATGAAGTGCGCGGACTTGGTCAATATATCCACAATGACCCAAATCGCATAAAAACCCTTCAAAGTCCGTGGAAGCCCAACTACAAAGTCCATAGTGATTCGCTCCCACTTCCACTCCGAAATATCTTACCTATGAAGTAATCCACCTGGTCTCTGGTACTCATAATTTACCTGATGGCACTTGAGACACTGTGCTACATACTCAACAATATCTCTCTTCATCCGCCTCCACCAATACTGTTGTCTCAAGTCCTGATAAATCTTAGCGGCACCCGGATGGATGGAATATCGCGAGTTGTGGGCCTCTGCTAATATCAACTCTCGAAGCCCATCCACATTGGGCACGCAAATACGGACCTGCATCCTCATAACTCCGTCATCACCAATAGTCACATCCCTGGCATCACCTCGACGGACCCTATCCTGAAGTACTAACAAATGTGGATCATCATATTGCCGAGCTCTAATCTGATCATAAAGAGAAGACCGAGAAGACATGCTAGCTAATACCCGCGGGGGGTCTGACAAATCCAATCTCATCAACTGACCCGCTAAAGCCTGAACATCAAGTGCTAAAGGTCGCTTTGCTGTTGTAAGGTAAGCTAGACTCCCTAAACTCTCGGCTCTGTGACTCCAGGCATCAGCCACTACATTGGCCTTCCTCGGATGATATAAACTAGTAAGGTCATAATCCTTGAGAAGCTCTAACCATCTCCTCTGCCGCAAATTCAAATCCTTCTGCCTCAGCAGATACTGCAAGCTACGATGGTCAGTGAAAATCTCACATTGTACCCCATACAAGTAATGCCGCCAAATCTTTAAGGCATGAACAATGGCAGCTAACTCAAGATCGTGCATTGGGTAATTCCTCTCGTGCACCTTCAACTGTCTCGATGCGTAGGCAATCACCCTACCGTTCTACATCAATACCGCTCCCAAACCAACTCTAGAAGCATCACAATAGATTGTTGATGAGTGGTGATTTTACCACACATTTTAGACTTTTCTCATTAGATTTTGTATTGTTAAATGATAATTTGAGGTCGTTGTTAGTGTATAATTGCTAAATTTTCAGGGAAATGATGCTATGAAGGTTGGTGTTGAATTGGACTGAAAGTTGGACAAAAGCGGTGAAAATGTGCATAAAAGCTTCAGTGATTCCGCACCTGCGGATTTTTGGACGCAAGAGCGACCTCGCGCCTGCGAGGAATTGTCTCCCCTGCGAAGATGGCTCAGCCACACAAAACTCGCACCTGCGGTGTTTTTACGCACCTGCGGAACCGCAGGTGCGACCAAATGTCCGCAATTGCGATGGAACCCAAACCAGCTTAATTTCGCACCTGTGATGGAATTCACGCACTTGCGGAACCGCAGGTGCGACCAATCATCCTCCCCTGCGGAAAAGTGACACAACTCAGATCCCGCACCTGCGAGAAATATTCCGCCCCTGAGGAACCGCCCCTGCGATGAATCTTCCGCAGGTGCGGTAGTCGGGCATCAGATGGGGACAAAGGTGTAAAATCACATTTTTTCCAACTTCAACTTGTATATACTCAACCTAGCAGCCATTTTTGGGATATCTTGAACTCTAGGGATTTTTGGCAAGAACATAATATTAGGGATATATTTTGAGCTTTGTAA
>ML287258.1:0-47318 GCA_005239495.1 Nicotiana undulata
AATTCATAGACATTTCATAAATAACCTATTTAATATATACAAATTTGTTCATTCTGACATATTTCTATCTATAATTACACATGTTTATTAATGTATGTTAGGGCACATTATAGAATCAACAACTTCATATATTTTTAAATTGTAGGTTGATGGAAAGCTAGAGGATTTCAGGAAGGATGTATTTGTGGAACTCCATGGCCTTCGAGTGTTTATAGATGATTCTGTGAAGACGGTTTTGAATTTGATAAACAGGATAAATGATGAGGATGAGGCAAAGATAAGAGTTGAGATATATTTATATACCAAAACAAATAATGACATATGAAACAATATACTCAATCTAACATAAATTATTTAGTTTGCTGGTAGTTCAACCAAAAATAATGACCAACAAAAAGGAGTGAACAAACAACAATTTCAGTTCATTATTGGTGAACAAGTGCATGCAAGCACTAGCAACACAGGTATATAAACTGTGGAAAATACCTGTATAGACCATATCCACATTATTCACATTTTATCCACAACTTTCAAGGCATCATTATGTAGTATTATTTATCATTTTTAATTATAAATTGAAGATGCAGTATGTAGAGAACATGTTCCAGCACATGTTGACTTATATACAGAAGTTCAAGTTGCAGCTGACGAAGACAAAGCAGGTATACTATCATAATGTCATTCAGTGATATATTATTGTTGTTTATACATTTTTACATTCACGTTAAGTAATTTAAGTATTATGTTACAGAGATTGAAGATATCAATGCACAGTCCCCAATTCACGGAGTGACTGTAGCAGATCAGACAGAAAAGGACAGTGAGAAACAGGGAACTCAAGGTGAAGATGCACAGCATGTGGATGAATGTGTTTCTGAAGGATCAGGCATTGATAAGAAGGGTGTCACATTGGATGATTTTGAGTTGCCCGACAACATAACACAATTGGTTAAGTATGGCGAGACAATACCAGATGAAGCAACACCTATGCACCCGGGGAGAACCCGGCATCCGGGGAAGCATGCACGATCACCTTTCATACCTCTATTTAGTTCTGGAGGCAACAACTCTCATGGACCTAAATTTTTCCACCTCAAGCACC
This sequence comes from Nicotiana undulata, assembly GCA_005239495.1. Lineage (NCBI taxonomy): Eukaryota > Viridiplantae > Streptophyta > Magnoliopsida > Solanales > Solanaceae > Nicotiana > Nicotiana undulata. The sequence goes on from ML287258.1 coordinate 1,103, forward strand.
CTTTCACTACCGTTATAAGTAAAAATGTAGATCCTGATGTTTTGGATAAATTCAACAAGTGGTTATACCACTGTAATGCCAAAGGATCTAAGAGGTATGAATGATTAATTTGACACCTTCATTTCAGCATTTAAAGTTGAAATATGTAATTCATTCTCTGAATTACTTTTCTTGGACATTTATTTGTTGTTCCAGGAGGAAGGCTACATTTTCCATAAAGGATAACCAAATCAAGCCTTGGTTAGACCTTGGAATTGAAAAGGTGGATAAGAAGGACTGGTTTTATTCCCTTGCGCACCCCGGACAAGTCCTCAACGACTCGGTATGTATCAAAGAATAAATTAATATGATTTCATTTGTTTTCTGTGTTTGTAGTTTAATTCTATTTATATTGTAGATATGAAATATATCTGTCCTTGAATTATACTATAAATTGTATATATATCGTAGTCATTCTTATAAATGTTATTTTTATTCTCTATACTGTGTTTGTATTTAGTTTGTACTTTATGTATCATATTTCATGATGCGTTGTATGTAAATATTGTATATGTGTTAATTTGGACAGAATTGGTATAGCTGTATTGCATGTCTGTAGTTAAATTGTAGTTATATTGTAGATCTTGAGGATTATTACAAGATTAATTGTAGTATAAATGTAGATATGGAGCTCTCTTATGGGACTTGCTGAATATACTAGTTTGCATGTGTTCTGTGTGTAATTGTAGTTACACTGTGGTTTAATTTAGATTTTATGCTTTTTGCAACATATTGATGTTTTACTGTATTACCTGAGAAAAAGAGGCAAATATGGCTCAAACAACAACACTAGGTTTACAACAACCGATTGTTTGTTCAAGATGAAAATTGAACAAATATATGAGAAGTTCATAAATGCTCCACCGGAAAAGAAGTATTCGGTTGTAAAACCCCAGGATGATGTTGCAGAATATATTCTGGGGTATAGAATACTTGCAAATGTTCCATGGGATGAAGTTGACTATGTCATCATACCCGTGAACATTGTAGAAAATTTTCATTGGGTGTTGGTCGTTTTCGACATTGCAGACAGGCAACTTTATGCGTACGATTACATGGTGTCTTCACGCAATCATCAAGTTTTTCAATCATGTGTTGATAAGTTTTCAGTCATTATCCCTCTTTATTTGTCTTGCACTGGTTTCTATGGGAAGCGTAAAGATATTAACTTCAAGAATACAAAGGCGTACATTGAGAAACCAGTTACAGACCCTCTTAACATTCAGTGGATGGTTGCGGAGATTCCACAGCAAAAAGAAGGATCACTGTAAGAAATCTATTCTCTCTTTCTATACGTTTAATTCTTTTTATTGTTTATAATCATTTGTTTTAAAAAACATTTGTCTTATGCAGCGATTGTGGTGTATTTGTGGTTGCCTTTGCGGAGTATGTTAGTCTTGGAGATTTGTCAATTCCCGCAGAAGACCTTTCCGATATTGAACAACACCGCAGACGATATGGAGCTCTACTGTGGGACTATGCTACAAAGAAGCAGGATGATGGGTCAATCAGTGAAAGCGAGGTTACAGGCAGGCTAGCAAGGAGGAAGGGTGCTCCTGCATTGAATGAGAAAACAAGAGTCCAGAGAAAGAAGAAATAGTGTCATGTTTATGTAGTTTAGTTGTTGCTAGTTTGTAGTTGAAGGAGAATACACAATTTTCTGAACAAATCTTTTATGTTTATATTGCAACAGACCTTATTGTTTTGTTAATTTCTATTCAGTTTTAGTAGGTCACTTGAATATAAATTTGATGTTTTATCTTCATTTGTTCAATCAGTTCAGTACTGTAACTTAAATATATTAAAAGTAGTTATTATAATGTTAGAATACAATTTGTCTACAAATTAACTACAAATTATCTACATTCTTGAAGTACTCAATGTCGTGGGTGTATATAATTTAGTAGTTAAATATGTTCATATTTTTTGTATGAAATACCTTCAATTTGTAGGTAAATTATGTATATAACTGTCAGTTCCAGTTATATTACACAACAACCAGAAAAAATAATAATTCAATCATATAAATAGATTATCTACAACTAAGCTACAACTTATTAACAGTCTACATTTTAACTACAATTTGTCTACATTTTATCAACAATCTGTAAATTACTGTATATTACAGTTTATTTTTTATAAAAGAGTTGTATTGTTGATAATAACTATTAAATTTTAACTACAATATATCAAAAACACCTTTAGATGCTTGACACAATACATAAAAACATGTTAACAAATACATAAACAAAATGAAATTACCTACATAATGTTATTTAAAAACTTAAACGAGTAGACACAAAATTCTGCTAACTTGAACACACTACGAGTTATTTGGAATTAATATTCTAACTACATGATACTTATTTCTTTTTTGGCGCATTCTTGCAAGATCTTTTGTTATGCCCTTCACCTCCACAATTTCCACATGACACCTTGTACTTCTTTGACTTTATTTCATCATATGTTTTATATCTTTCCTTTTGAGGTCTTCCTGGCTGCCTTTTATCTCCCGTCGGTGGATTTACTACTTCATCTGAAATATGTTGTGGCACATTCCATTTGCTTTCATCAGGAAGAGGATTTACTGGTATTTCATACGTACGCATTAGGCTCTCCTTTGTGTAATACGGAGAGCAATAGTTTCATATGTTTCATTCTTGTGCCTTAATGATGCTAAAGCATGCGCACATGGAAGTTCTTCTAGTTGGAATTGGCCACAACTACATTTCTTGCTTTCAAGACACACAATGTACCGCTTCACACCATCTAACACATTATGTATATGATCTGTTGAAGCCCTCACCTACAATTGCAGAACAAACAGAAAAATTATTATTTCAAGCATAAAAATAGATTATCTACAAATTATCTACAAATCATCCACAAAAATTCCATAATTGATTTTCAGTATACTAACTATCTACAATTTGTCTACAATTTATCTACAATCTGAAAACAGTGAGTGTTAAGTAATTTTATTTTTTTGCACCAAATAAATAGATCTTACCCTAAACTTCTGAGATAATGTTCTGTTGTTCTCCAATTCTTTGTTGAATTTGGACCCAAGGAATGTGAAAGTACCCTTCGCCTTCAACAATTTCTCGTTGGTCCAACGTTCTAGAAGTGTCCGCATATACTCTAAAAGGTCAAATATTGGCAGCTCTCTTGCATCTTTTGTTACAGCGTTCAACGACTCTGCAATATTTGATGTCATTGTCCAAGTTCTATTCACCGTTGCATGTACTCTTGACCATCTATGATAGCCAATATCATATAGGTAAGATTTAACACGCGGGTCTATCTCTTCAATCTTCGACATCCTTTCATTAAATTCATCCAGAGTGTACGACCGTGCTGTAGCAAAGTACAATTCATATAATTGTAGATGACCCTTCTTGAACTTTGACCTTATATTTGTCCAAATATGCCACATGCAAGAGTAATGTGGCATGCCCGGATAGACAATTGATATTGCCTTCAGGATACTCTCATTCCTATCTGAAACAACACACATTGAATGTCTTTCACCATATGCCTGCTTGAATTTCTCAAAGAACCACTTCCAAGATGCGTCCTTTTCAGAATCAACCACAGCATATGCCAAGGGCAATATTGTACCTACATTATTATTTCATACAAATTTAGCTGGCATCTTTAAAAATGTACATAAAAATATAAATACATAACAACTGGAATAAATATACAAAATATCGATTATTTATCTACATTTTATATAATACCTACCAAATAACTACAATATTTTCTATAATATATCTACAATTTACAGACTACCTACAAAATAACTACAAAAGTTATACACTTTTTACCTGCTGCATCCATGGTGCTTGCTGTCAGCATAATCCCCCTGTAGGCTGACTTTAAGAATGTCCCATCAACCACTACTACTGGCCTACAATGTTGCCAACCATGAATTGATGTACAAAGAGCAACAAATGCATATAAGAAGCATTCATCTGATGTCTTCTTCAATTTAACAACTGAACCATGATAAGTCTCCTCAAGAATATAAAAATATTTTGGTAATTTGCTGTATGATTCGGCAGGATGCCCTCTCAAAAACTGTAAAGCCTTTTCCTTTGCTCTCCATGCTTTCATGTAGCTTAGATTCACTCCGTGTTCGGATAACATGTCAGTTTGTATGTACTTTGGTGTGTAAACAATCTTAGGATCACAATACTTTGGAATCACCATGCTACCAACTACAGCTGCAGTACGTTTGCGATGTATGAATGTATCGTCCATTAGGGAGCATGTGTGTTGTCGATTGAAACTCCTTATCTTGAACATTGTGGAATCATTAATTGACGTTTCCTTGAAGTGCCATTTACAGTTTTCACCAACGCATACAAGCCAGTAGCTACAAAAAAAATATAATTTTTAATACAGATTATAAATGTATATGCAACAAAGTACTGTTTTTACATAAATGAAATAAAATCTACAAATTGACTACAATTCATCTACAATATGTAAAAAACACATATCTCGAGTACAAATATGCTTTTAATGGTCTTTTCAACACAAATATCTCAATACCTTCTATGGCTAGATCTTTTAACTCTGAACTGGAACTTGTGCATCACAGAATAATTCTTCATTGCAGCAGCTACAATTTGCTTGTCTTGATACACTTGTCCTTCTTCAATATCACTTTGCGTACATTCTGCTATTATTTCACTTTGATATTCCTCTATGGCGGGAGAGGATGGCATATCAAGTAACTTTAGTGATCCAGACGAACCTGCATGAAAATAAAGATAAATAGTGTAATTATAAATTTGTAGAACAATTGTAGATAATTTGTAGATATAGTGACAATTATTTGTCGTCATTTCCCCCCAAATAAATTGTAGTTAGAGTGTAGTATAACTGTATCGATTTGTAGATATCTGTTAAATCGATACTGCTTCATACACAATTAATCTTGTTTGAACTTTATTTGAATAGCTTTTGTTCTAAACATAGATTGTAGTTTATTTTGAACACAAAATTTTTAAGTCAACAATTTTTACACATATATTTTCGTTTATTTTGTAGTATAAATATAGTAAGTTTGTAGATAATACATGCGGTAATTTTGCAAATTATACAGTAAACCCCTAACTCTATGCAATTTTAAACAAAACAAACCTGCACTTGTGTTATCGATGGTGATAGTCAATTCCATATTGAAATCTCGTACACTTATGCATAACGGATATGAACCTAAGTTTTTATTCTCTTTTTTGGTCTCCATATACACACGAACCCCCATATCATTCCTAATCTCCATTGGAGGACAATTGTCGTTCACCATGTATTCGATTTTTATAATTTTCTCCGAAGTATCAATCAATAATTGCTCTGCAATGGCAGAAATCAACATATTGTAGCTTGCATTATAATCTACCACAATGCCATCAACTTGAAAATCTCTAAATCTGCCATAGTTATCCCAATTCCCATTAAATTGTAGCATGATTGAGATTTTGGACATGATTGCGTGTTGTTTATGATGTATTGTTCTAAAATTGTTCATTTTATGGATTCCTAGATTGAGAGAAAAAAGGATGTAGAACAGAATATCTCGAAGATTTGTTGGTTGAAGCTGTTCGCAATTTTCCTTTTTTTTTTAATTATTTGCATTGTAGTTTCAGAGAAAAATTCGCACATGAGATACGCAATTCCGTTTCAAAATTGAATTTAATGTAGATAAATCAATCACAAGATTTTCTTCCACATTTTTAGCGTGATATTTATGGGAGAATCTGCTATATTAAATACTAAATCACGTTTGTATATAAATTGTAGAAAAAATATGGACTGGGCGGGTAATTTACATACTATGCACATATTTGGTAATAAAGTTTCATATATGGTATAGGAAAGAAAAAATCCCATTAAATAATACTAGTAATTGTTTCAGCAATGTTACCTTAGGCCCACTAAAGGGCCAGCCATATCCTGCATACAATCATGCCCACATGAATGGTGCCTCCCCCCATTTTGGAAGCCCTCTTCCCTCTTAAATATCCCAAACCCTATTTGTTCGTTTTCTTTTTGTTCTTTATTTTTCATTCTGTTTTCTTTAGCATAAAATTATCTTTCAGTGAGGTGACTCCGCGAATGAGAAGGGAGAAATCCAGAAAATGAAGCGTTTTTTTATGGTTGAATTTTAACCCTGAACATAAATAGTGTAAAGTTTTAATGGTATCATAACCTTTTGAGAAGAGCAGTTTATCTTCAATGCACATGCGTACATGGAAAATATTTTCTTACACTATCGATCATCTAGAAGATTATTTACCCTTAAAATCGGATAACAATTAAACTTATAAGTGGTTTTAAGGATATGTGATTTCACCTGACACAAATTGACAAATATGATAATTAATGCTAGTAATTGAATGTAAAATAAAGCAAATCAGTATAGAAATGCAATTAGGCCCTCGAGCTAGATCGCCCTCGAACCGGCTGAGAATATAGTTAAGAAATATAAACAAAACTGAAGAATAAGAGAATTTAAGAGAGAGAGAGAGAGGTGTTGTATTGCTTTGATATGCGATAATTGGATGATTACAAATGCCCCCCTTATATAATAGAGGAATTCTACTTATGGTACAATTCTAATTACAGACCCATGATTAGTTAAATAATCGTTCTTGATTTGATCCGTTCCGAGATTTTCTCCACAATCCTCGATTGGTCACAGATATCTCGGCTTTCGAAGAGAGCCGATATTGATATACATATGCTCGATATCCGAGAATTTCCTCAAACAAGTGAAGAAAGACTGTAACTGGGAAAACAAAGAAGTAGTGATAACGGCCCCTGAAGCATACATCACTACCCACATGGAAGGGTTCTTGAGTGTTTACACTTACCCTTTCACGCTGGGTCCCCTCGACCCAGTTATCGTGGACTTATGCAGAAAATACCAAGTAACCCTCAGACAAATCCACCCCTCTTTCTGGAGGATTGTAATATTGCTCTGATTTTTTGTGAGAAAAATTGATAGGCTCCCTTTCACCCTCAATCACCTTATAAGGTTGTATAGCCCCGACTCTACCGAGGTGGATTGATAAACCTCCTACGACGGGCCACCAAGACTTTCATCTCAAGCATAGACGAGGTCAGAGACCAGGGTTGGGTCAGTTTATCCGAGTAAGGACCTCAGACTTGATTTCGGCTGAGAGCATGCCATTTCCCGAAAGATGGAATATGAAACGTAAGTATGATTCCATTATTGGTTTTTGCTTGTTAATTTCACTTCTTCACCTTCTCTTATCGATGTTCTTTTTTGGTGTAGTTGATGCCTGGTTGCCGGGTGCGGTTCCCCATCTCGAGAGCTGGGTCAGGAGCCTAGTCTCGACATCGACATATGATGAATGCGCATGGCGCGATTTATTGAAGGGACGGTGGGAAGCAAAGAACCATGGGAAGCCTTATTCTTGTCTATAATGATTTGATTAAAACATCCCTATGAACTTTCTTAGTTTCTTCTTCTACTGGTCTCAAAAAAGATGCAATCGTTAGGCCCCCGCCCGGTGAAGAAGAAACCTCACTCCCTGTCCTGAAGCCGACAAAGGAGAACAAGAAAATGTCACGACCCTAAATTCCCACCGTCGGGACCGTGATGACACCTAACATCACACTTTCCAGTCAAGCCAGCGTTAGAGGTTATTTAGTCAATTATTTGCATTTAAATGATTATCAGTAAACAAGCTAAAACTGTCACTTCACCTATGCATTGAACATGATAAACACTTAGCACATAGCATACAATACCTATTCCCTCACCAAAGTTAGGCAAGACACTTACCTCGGGTCCAAGAATAGCAATTCAAGCTTCTAATACCGCCTTTCCTTTTGAATTCAACTTCGAAACGAGAATATCTAGACATAATTAACTTATTAACATCAATAATGACTCATTAATATAATCTCATAGCCTAATTATACAATTCCTAGCATTCTTCCAAAAATACCAAAATTCGACCCCGGGCCCGCTTGGTCCAAACACGAGGCTCGGAACAAAAACCGATTACCCATTCACCCCTGAGCCCGGGTGTATGATTGGTTTTGGAATCCGACCCCAATTGAGGTCTAAATTCCCAAATTTCCATGTTTTTCCCAAAATTCCCAATTTTCCCATGAAAATCTTTGATTCTATGATGAAATCTTGTAATAGGATGTTAAGGAATGAAGAAAAGTAGTTAGAAATCACTTACAATAGTCTTGGAGAAGAAAAGGGTCTTTTGAAAATCGCCTCTAGTGTTTTAGGGTTTTTGAAAAGTGAAAAATAGCTGAAAAATTCGTTATATATAGGTATCCCTTCCCAGGCCCCCACCGCGGTCCGCAAAAAACTAACCGCGGCCGCGAAGGCCTCGTGTTGCCTCTCTGAAGATCGACCACCACGGTCCGCGACAAATCGACCGCGGCCGCGAAGGTCTCTACGGTCCTCTGAAGTTTCTCACCGCGGTCCGCGATAAGACGACCGCGGCCGCGAAGGGGGCACCGCGGTTCGCGAAAAAGCGATCGCGGCCGCGCTCCCAGGTTCAGAGACCTGCGGCTGTACCTGCAACGCTAAGTGATTTTAAGTCTAATGAACCCCGAAACCTACTCGAAACTATCCCGAGCCCTCGGAACCTCAAACCCAATGACACACACGACTCCCAAATCATCATACGGACTTATTCAAGCATTTAAATCACCAAAATATCGTCAAAATCAATGAATTAAACCTCACAACTCATAGAATTTTCTTAAAATTTCATAAGGCTTAATTATTCAAATTTTGATCCGAATCACGCCATTTCAAGTCTATTTTACACCAAATTTCACAGATAAGTCACATAACATATATTAAACCTTTTTCGGGCTCTGGAACCATAATACGGGCCCGGTAACACGGTTTTCACATCAATTATCATTTTAAAAAAACTTTATTATTTTCAGAAAAACGATTTTCTTTAAAAATTCATTTCTCGGGCTTCGGACCTCGGAATTCGATTCCAGACATACGCCCAAGTCCCATATTTTCCTACCGACCCTTCGGGACTGTCAAGTCACGGGTCCGGGTCCGTTTACCAAGAATGTTGACCAAAGTCAACTTTATTCCATTAATTATTATAAATTCCATTTTTCATCCAGTTCTCACATAAGAGCTTCCTGGATACACGCCCGGGCTATGCACGTATATCGAGGTGAGATTAACGGAGGCTTTCAGGGCCTCAGAACACAGATTTAGCTAAATTAACTTAGGATGACCTTTTGGGTCATCACAATCTCCACCTCTAAAACAAACGTTCGTCCTCGAACGGACATAGAAAAGTACCTGAGTCTGAGAAAAGATGGGGATAACGAGTCCTCATATCGGACTCGAACTCCCAAGTAGCTGCCTCGGCAAGCTGACCTCTCCACTGAACACGGACCAAAGGATAACTCTTCGATCTCAATTGACGAACCTGCCTAGCTAATATGGATACCGGCTCCTCCTCACAAGTCAGATCCTTGTCCAATTGGACACCGCTGAAGTCAAGAACATGAGAAGGATCTGCAATGTACCTCCGGAGCATAGAGACATGAAACACTGGATGAACGACTGATAAATGCGGTGGCAAGGCAAGTCTGTAGGCCACCCCTCCTACCTTGTCCAAAATCTCAAATGGACCAATGTACCTAGGGCTCAACTTGCCCCTCTTCCCGAACCTCATCACGCCTTTCATAGGCGACACTCTAAGAAACACCTGATCTCCTATCATGAAAGCCAAATATCAAAATTTGCGATCTGCATAACTCTTTTGCCTGGACTGAGCTGTACGAAGTCTATCCTGAATAATCTTCACCTTGTCCAAGGCGTCCTGAACTAACTCAGAACCCAACAATCTAGCCTCTCCGGGCTCAAACCATCCGACTGGGTCTCCACCTCTAGGAATCTAACCTCCACTTTTGACATTCCGACTCCTTTTTCCCTAGGTGGTCATGTAGTTGAGTTGTAGATGCAATGGGGCACGTATCCTGAGTGCTTTGATGAAAAATGACTCTCCCAAGTCTAGGACAATTTCTACCACTAGCCGACATAAGGTATCAACCTACGCTGAGTCGCCGAAATTCCCACGCTGAGTAGACTTTTGTAGACTTGTTGTTTGAATAACTCCTTTGGTACTGAAGTATAAGGTTATTAAGGAGGCAGACGTACCGAAATCCCCAGCCTTATCTCCTGCAAAATCCTCGGCCTTATAGTTCCAAGCCAAAACCGATATAACATATGTCCTCGCAATCTATTCGTTGAAAGTGGACTTCCCCACGTGGCACGAAGTCATAGGTCACAATACCTGATAATTCACGATGTTAAACTTCACAGCTCATATAAATCAACTCCGTTGCTTTACACTTATTCCCATGGTGTGCAATACTTCCTGGAAGCGGAACATAAAATCATGTGGGTATTCAAAAGATATACCACTGAAATGGAGTGGAATTTGTTTGGTAACTTGCCCAACCTCAATAAACGGACTAGTGCATCCTGCAACCATGTAGTAGCTATAAATCCATCCAAAATCTGATCTATTCCACATATACTGATTGATCTAGAACCTCCGCATCTAGATCCATTTGAGACTGTACAATAAGTGCTGATGTTCGAGCTTTAGACTGCACTCTTCTTCTGTCTCTTCCCTTGATCGTAGCTGTCATTGGGGCTTCATCTCTTGTCCGGTCGTAGATGCTTCGCATGTTGTCGAGATTAGTGAGAGGACAAGAGTAGGAAAGTTCAATCATCAATGATAGAATAAATTTGCACGATGGAGATGAAGAAAGGTGGAGTTATTCCTAACTTTGCATCCTCTGGGGGATAAATACAGACGTCTCCGTACCGATCCCTCAGACTCTACCAAGTTTGTTTGTGAGTTGTGAGACCTAAGCAACCTAGCGCTTTGATACCAACTTGTCACGACCCGAAATCCCACCTTCAGGTCGTGACTGCGTCTAACGTTGAACCCGCTAGACAAGCCAACGTGTAAAATTACACTATCATCTTAATACGGAATTAATAGAAATAACTAGAAACAATTTATAATTTTTTAACAACAAAAGTAGATAGATTTCGGGACTAAGTGACGATAACAAAATACAATCCGTTACAACAATCCCAGAACCTGGAGTCACTAACTCACGAACTGTCTATAAGATTGCTAAATACAAAGTTTGAAGAAAATAATACATGAACTGTCTCAGAAACTAGGAGATAAACAAGACAGGATGGGAAAAAAATAGGGATAGAGGAGACGCCAAGGCCCACAAACGTCTGCGGGTCTACCTCGGAATCTCCGGGGTGGACTGAAGGATACTCCCTCTAATGGTGTCCACTGGGTTTGGCTGTGGGATCTGCACAACATAAAGAAGTGCAGGTGTAGCATCAGTACAACCGACCCCATGTACTGAGTAAGCACGAAGGTTAATGCCGTGCCATGATTTATATTGATTATAAACACGAAGGTTAATGTCGTGCCATGATTTACATTGATTATAAGCACGAAGGTTAATGCCGTGCCATGATTTATATTGATTATAAGCACAAAGGGTAATATTTCCGTGCCATGATTTATATTGCCTCACTGAGGAAGAGAGTAAAAGCACGAAGGGTGATGCCGTGCCATGATTTATATTATCTTATATCATACATCGCATTGTGAGGAAGAGAGTAAAAGTACGAAGGGTGATGCCGTGCCATTACATACATTGCTCGCATTTATACTTGTTCATTATTGTTAATGTTTCTCTCTTGCTTTCTCCTATGTGTTAATTAATCGTTCTTATTTCTCACTTGTTACCCCCATTAACTGCTCCCGTATCCCATGCTTATCTGGTTATTTCTGCATTTGTCTGTGCTATATCTTGTAGAACTGTACAGGTAGATTATCGTTGTCAAGTCTAGCCTCGTCACTACTTCGGCCGAGGTTAGGCTCGACACTTACTCAGTACATGGGGTTGGTTGTACTGATGCTACACCTGCACTTCTTTATGTTGTGCATATCCCGCAGCCGGACCCAGTGGACACTGTTAGAGGGAGTATCCTTCAGTCCACCCCGGAGATTCTGAGGTAAACCCGCAGACGTTCGTGGGCCTTGGCGTCTCCTCCATCCCTATTTCTTTTCCCATCCTGTCTTGTTTATCTCCTAGTTTCTGAGACAGTTCATGTATTATTTTCTTCAGACTTTGTATTTAGAAATCTTATAGACGGTTCGTGAGTTACTGGCTCCAGGTTCTGGGATTGTTGCAACGGATTGTATTTTGTTATCATCACTTAGTCTCGAAATCTATCTACTTTTGTTGTTAAAAAATTATAAATTGTTTCTAGTTATTTCTGTTAATTCCGTATTAAGATGATAGTGTAATTTTACACGTTGGCTTGTCTAGCGGGTTCAACGTTAGACGCAGTCACGGCCTGAAGGTGGGATTTCGGGTCGTGACAAAAACAAACCAAAATAAGCGTGAAGCTACATAAATAACCACTTTAATTATGCTATTTCTACCCAAAATTCGGAGTCACAATTCACGAACATACTAAGATTTTACTACAAGTATTTGTCTGAAAGAAAATACAACTGTTTGTGAAATAAAGTAGAACAGTAAGTATGGGAGTGTAGAAGGGGATGCCAGGGCATGCAGACGCCAACATGACTACCTTGGGTCTCCTAGCTGTGAAGTCTACAACCAACCTCTCGATCAACCACTACCTGCTTCAAAAAATGCACAAAAAATGCAGAGTGCAGTATCAGTACAACTGACCCCATGTACTGGTAAGTGCCGAGCCTAACCTCGACGAAGGAGTGACGAGGCTACGGCGAGACACTCACAATATAATCTGCATACAGAGAATAATAAAGGCAGAAAAGAAGAAGACAAAATAAAGTAAAAACAGTAACTTGCAAGAAATTAATACAGTACCCAACGTGTTTCATCAGTGCTAAGCTATTACCAAATCCTTAAGTACAATTCAAGACTATCATACAACTAACACAGTCAAGAAGAACATAAACATATAGATTGTTGCGCCACGCAACCCGATCACACTATACATATCATAATCCTCCCTTATTTCCTCTTAATAACATAAACAATAGAATATAAATAAAAGTGTTGCGGCGTGCAACCCGATCCCACAATATCACAATAATCACAATCACACTTCACCCTTATTCCACCTATTGCGGCGCGCAACCCGATCCCACCATATTCATATCAATTACACATGAAGTATAGAAATTTCACAATTTTACACAAGACCCTTCTCAATACTTAAACTTCAAAACAGGGCAAATGGAAAGCTTGTAGTCAATAAACCTTAAACAAGTAATACTACTCAGCGAGACCAATCTAGAATATCACTAAAACACCAATAAGAACAACTTAAGCAAGTAACAGGAGACAATGAAGCTACGAGATAAAAAATACCTTCAACAAGGAGAAATAATATCTAATAAGTAGCAATTAGGCATGGAAATACAAGCAGGCATGCAACAATTAAGGCAAGGAAAGAAACAATATAAGAAGAACGAGAAAGAAACAGGCAAGACAGGTAAATTGGAGGCGCATAAGTACTCGTCACCTCACATATACGCCGCTCACATGAATTTAATATAGCAATTAAGGCAAGGGATCCTAATCCCTCAAGTAAAAGTTAGTCACAATACTTGCCTCGCTCCACAGGCCACTCAACGTCAATTACCACTTTTCCTATAGAATCCACCTCCAAACCATTCGTATCTAGCCATAATTAACTTAATAACATCAAATATTACAAAAGGAATCAATTACAATGCATAAATTTAGATTTCCCAAACTTTTCCCCAAAAAGTCAAAAATCGAACCAGGGCCCGCTTGGTCAAAACCCTAGGTTCGGACCATTCACCCATTTACTCATTCACCCCCAAGCCCGATTATGTAATTTGTTTCAAAATCCGACGTCAATTCGAGGTCTAAATTTCAATTATGCAAAAATCCCTAATTCTACCCAAATCCTCAATTTCTACCATGAAAACCCTAGATTTTAGGTTGAAAATTCATGAAATGTATTGGTAACTGAAAGAAAGTAGGTTAGAATCACTTACCAAATATTTGGGGAAGAAAATATTGTGGAAGAATCGCCTCTAGGTCTCTTAGTTTTGAAAATTTTGAAAGAATGGCTAAAATCCGTTTTTTGGTTCTGTTTTGATAGCTGGGCGACAGTGTTCATCGCGTTCACGTGAACACTGCCGCGTTCGCGAAGAGCTGCACCTGCTAGGCTTACGCGGTCGCGAAAGTCTTACCGCATTCGCGAAGGCTACGCCCCCAGCCTTCACATTCGTGAGTTCTTGCTCGCGTTCGCGATGAAGAGTGACTGACCCCCTCCCCCAGGTCCCAAATGCTACGCATTCGCGTTGAGCTGGTCGCGTTCGCGAAGGGTAAGGCCCCTATCGCTCCGCGTTCACGACCCAGGCTCCGCGTTCGCGTAGTGTAAAAATTCTCCCCAACCTAGATCCCCTTCGCGATCGCGAGAATGGCTACGGGATCGCGAAGCACAATACACCAGATTTTCTGGGTTTCAAATCACCCGTAGCCTATCCGAAACTCACCCGAGCCCTCAGGGCTCCAAACCAACTATGCACACAAGTCTAAAACCATCATGCGAACTTGCTCGTGTGATCAAATCGCCAAAATAACACCTAGAACTACGAATTGAACACCAAATCGAATGAAATTTTCAAGAAAGCTTTACAATTTCTATTTTCACAACCGGACGTCCGAATCACATCAAGCTAACTCCGTTTCTTACCAAACTACACAGACATGTCATACATATTATATTGAACCTGTACCGGGCCCCAGAACAAAAAATACGGGCCCGATTCAACAATGCCAAACATCAGTAAATTCTAAAAACCATTAAATTTTCATACTTTTAATTTTCAACAAATTTTTTTGTCTCGAGCTAGGGACCTCGGAATTCGACTCCGGTCATATGCCCAGGTCACATATTTCAATACGGACCCACCGGGGACCATCAAGATACGGGTACGGGTCCGGGTCCGTTACTCAGAACGTTGACCGAAGTCAACCAAAATTAACTTTTAAGGCAAAACTTCTTGTTTTTATCAATTTTTATCATATAAGCCTTTCAGAGAAACATCCGGACCGCGCACATAAATCGAGAAAGGATAATATGATATATTTAAGGATTCTAAACACAAAATTTAGTTCTAAAACATGAGATGACCTATCAGGTTATCACAGAGAAAAAGGACCTCGACTTCCAAAGGGCCAAAGCGTAAGAAGAGAGTGGTTCGTAAGCCAAAAAAGAACGCCATTCCCCTGTCTGTGGAGTCAGCCCAACTCCTATGTGAGGAATAAGAAGAAAAGCAGGACAATTCTGGTTTGCTTGCTCGAACACGAGCTAATACCGAGGGTCAAAAGGCCACCAGATCGGTCGAAGCTGGAAATATTATGCCTCAATCTGACGGGGTCCAGGAGGGGGATTCAGTTGGAGTCCCTAAGCCGACTGGAGCCGAAGATGCCTCACCTAGGGGTGCGAAGGCGGTGGAAATGGTTGTGGAGGCCGGTCTCGAGGTTCCTCGATATGGAGAGAATGCCCCAAGAGACCCACTTGGGGAAATAGAAGTCGTAGACTCCCCGTCACCTCCTTCATTCTTCGAGGAAATTATTCGGGAGGCTCATGCCATGAAGACTCCTTATGTAGATGTAGCTCCCGGAGGGGAGGACCCTTTCCGTGGTTATTCGGCTGGGGTCGATGACATTGTTGTCCTGAGAAACTTAGAGAATCGAGGAAGAGCTCGGGGCAAAACTTCATCGAGTTTCAGATTAACCAGCTAGGTTCTGGCCCCTAGTGTCAATCTCGGGTGCAAACGAACAATCATTATCTCGATCACGGAGGACGCACGAGTTTTTTCCATCCTCATAGGGGTGGCTAGTTACCATAGAAGACTGGTCATAGAGGAGGACCAAGCCCTGATGGACGAGGTGGGAACATCGTGTCTCTTTAACGAGGCCCAAAATGCTTTGAATCGGGTAAGACCCAATTCCCTTTGCCAATACAAGTTACCATACTTATGTTTTTCTCTTCTTGCCTAATTTGTTTTCTTATATTTGTGTAGGCCTCAGTGCTTCATCATGAAGCTTTCTCTAGGTCTCGAGCAGAACTGAGCTGATACGAGGCCGAAATTCAAGGGCTCACTCAGGAGAAAAATGCCCTAAAGCTTCTCAGTGAGCAGAAAGAAGAAGAAGACAAGGTCCTTCGAGCTGAGCTAGCTGTGGCTTAGAAGGAACAAAATGACCTGACCGAGAAAGTAATAAGAATCTTAGAAGTTTAAGACATCGGTTCGGGCGTGACAGTTAACAGTTCTATCCAACAGAAGCTCGAGATAATCGGGCAACTTCGTGAAGAAGTAGATGAGGTGAAGGCAAAAACCATAGCGTGAACGAAAAACATGGACCGTCTTGCCTCAGAGAAGGAGGCTGCTAGAGCTCAACTAACCTCGTCTTAGAGTCAACTCCAAAGCTTGAAAGAGAAAAACTTGGTGCAAGCCAAGAAAATTGAGGAGTTCCAGACTCGATTGGGTTCAGCTACCTCCGATCGAGAGAGGCTGGTCACAGAACTTGCATCAGCCAAATCCGAGGCTGAGACTGCCAAGGCCGATGCTGAGGAAATTATGACCGTCTATCGATCCGACGGTGAAGCCGCTCAAGATCGAGAAAAGGAAGTTGCCGAAGTTGCTCAGGTTCGAGAACATTGGGTTGTTGAGTATGCCAAGTGCCAGTATCGAAGGGTGACTCTCAAGGAGGTCCACACTCGTGGCTTCGACCTTACTGCCGAGATCGAAAATGGAAAAGATCTTGAAGTTGAAGATAAAGCACTGGCCTCTCCCAATGAGCATGAGCGGGTCCGAGAGTGGGGAAAACCCCGAGGATGAAGATGTTGCTTTTGGAGAATATTAGGAACTTATGATATTTCTTTTTGGGTTATTGTATGTAATCCCGATCGGGCCAAGTTGCCCTCGTAAATAACCTTTTAATATATATAAAGATCTTTTTTCCTTACTGTCTTATCTTGTGAAATGTTTACTTCATTTCTGCCTTATGAAATTGTATTCATAGGTTCTAGACCTAGGCAATGAAATCAAACTAATGTAGTTTTTACGATCGAGTGAGTGCTTGATCGAACTTGAAGCAAGCTAACCCTTAGGTTTTATTTGAACGAGGACGATCTCTCGAACTCAAAAGCAAAAAATAGCCCTTAGGCTTTTGTATTAGGCCGATATGACCTTTGTAAACATAATTGTTTATGGCTTTCTCCCTTTTCCGTCTTGAAATCTGTATTGGTAAAAATGGGGTTCACACGTGTACTAATTCTGATGATTGGGCAAACCATGTGGAGCAATAAAAACATGACAACTAGACGCGACTTTACAAAGAGGTACGACACAATGAGGAACGGAACAACATACCCACGAGGTAATTAGATACGAGAACCTTCATGTAATTGAGGAGATGAAGAGACACAGTCAGAATGAATCAAAGCAGAATAAATGGCAGATTCAAAGATCTTCAATCAATGAGCCAAATGTTACACAATCTTCACGCAACAGTTACAATTAACCATTGTAACGTTACATTAATGACATTATTATTCATTAATGCTCAATCATTAAGAAGAGTAGGCGTTATATTAAGAAATTCCCTATAAAAAGAAGTAAAATATAACTTGTATGGACACGTTCGAATCGCTATTGAAATACATTTACTTTTACGCATCTTTGCTGCTTTCTATTTACAAATCTGATTATACTTATTAGAGTATTTTATTGGTTATCAGAAGCTTGAGTACTTCTTAAAATAGCTTTGGCAGAAAATCTAATTCTTTGGTTAAACAAATTGGTTCTGTTACCGGGAATCTGATAATCTTTGTTTTTTCTCAAACAACGTTTCGTGAATCATGTCAAATGCCAATGAGAACACCCAATAGACAATTGGAATCCCAGTTCCATCAGTTCAGGGATCCCCACGAGGTTCAAGGGACCAATCCCCATGGAGGCCAACAACTCAAAATGATGAACACACTGGAAATGAACAAACATAAGAACAAGACCCTGTGAAGCAAATGGTTGGCGAATATGTAAATGAAGCTCTACAAGCTTTCATGTGGGGTCTACAAGCTGTATCACCTAATCATCCTCTGAACAACACCGCAGCTGTGGAAAATCCACAATCCGGATTAGTAAACTCAGGAAGTAGAGGCACTCCGAATGAGTCTCTTGAAACAAGACCGGGTATGTCTAATAATTCATATTTACAATCTTTACTACTAGCCTCATCACTACTTCGCCGAGGTTAGGCTCGACACTTACTCAGTAAATGCGGTCGGTTGTACTGATGCTACACTTGCACTTCTTTATGTTGTGCAGACTATGCAGCCAGACCCGGAGATCACTGACGATCGGAGCATCTCATTCAGTCACACAGGAGACTCGAGGTAGACCCGCAGACGTTCGTGAGCCTTGACGTCACCTTCTACTTTCCTCTTTGAGCTATGTCTTACTTTGTATTTCAAGACAGCCCTATGTATTTATTTCAGACCTTTTGTTTGTAGTAGTCTCTTAGATAGTCCGTGAGTAGGTGACACCAGTTCTGGGATTTTGTATATGGGTTGTGTTTCGCATTTGCTATGTTATGTTTTGGTTATTTTTGCTAAATTCATGTTGCGAGCCATCAATGCCCTAGTTAATTTGTTCGTTTCAGTCATTGATAAGTTTTTTTTAGTTCAAACGTTGGCTTGTCTAGAAGGTTCAATGTTAGACGCAGTCATGGCCCGAAGGTGGGATTTTTGGGTCGTGACATATTCTCAATAGCCTTGGAAGCCAAGTGCGGCGCCCTTGCCTATACCCAAGAAATTCAAAATGCCCGATGTTCCTAAATATGATGGAACAACTGACCCACGTGACCATGTGACTGCTTTCACTACTGGAGTAAAAGGCAATGATTTAACAAAACAAGAGATTGAATCAGTCCTTGTCAAGAAATTTGGGGAAACACTTACAAAAGGGGCCTTAACGTGGTATTCCCTTCTCCCTGAAAATTCTATTGATTCTTTTGCTGAGCTTGCAAATTCATTTATAAAAGCACACTCTGGTGCACAAAAAGTTGAGAAAAGAATGGAAGACATATTCAAGATAAAACAAGGAGACACGGAATTACTTCGTGAATTTGTAGACAAGTTTCAATTACCCAGAGTGCCTGATAATTGAGCAGCCATGGAATTTGCAAGCAACTTAAATGATAAAAGCTCAGAAGCCATGAGGCGGCTTAAGGAAAGTCTAAGAGAATTTCCAGCTACGACGTGGAACGATGTATACAACAGGTACAACACTAAACTTAGAATAGAGGAAGGTATCATTGCTCGATCAAGAGATGAGGAGAATTCCAGACCCAGACGTCCAGAATCGGAGAATAGATCAGGTAAAAACAGGTACGATCCTTACTTGAGACCCTCGGGACGTGACACACGTCCCAGGATCGAACATACTATACCGTCAGGAAGAGATATAGGCTCATCCTCGTCTAAATCCAGGAAAGATCGAGATGAACGGTCTAGAGGTAATACCCAAATTGGGGATCATACCTTTAACATAAGCACTACTGAACTTGTCTCAATACTAAGAAATACGGGAGACAAAGTTAAATGGCCCAAAGAGATGCGGTCGAATCCAAGTAGGAGAAATCCAGATTAGTGATGTGAATTCCATAATGATCATGGACACAGAACCACAGATTGTAGATTTTTACAAGGTGAAATAGATCATTTATTAAAACAGGGCTATTTAACAGAGTTGTTTAGTGATAAAGGTAAACAGGCATACATGAAGAACAGGCAGGAGCCTCCAAAGCCTCCCTCTATGAAGCAAACTGTTAACGTGATACACGGAGGAGAGGAAATAAATGGAATAGTTTGTCAATTAGCATCAACGATCACAAATACCCATGGAAAGCGGATTCGAGAAGACCCAAATAAAGACAAAATAACCTTTGATGATGCAGACTTTGGTGGAATGATGCTTCCTCATAATGATGCACTGGTAATATCTTTACTTATTCATGACACTAACGTTAAAAGAGTATTGATTGATCCAGGCAGTTCAGTCAATATCATTTTGATAAAAGTCGTGGAAGAAATGCTAGTGGAAAATCAAATGATCCCAAAGGCACGAGCCATATCTGGGTTCGATTATTCTACAGTAATAACCAAATGAGAGATTGAACTTAATACTTACGCTAAAGAAGTGGTCAAAAGAACGAAATTCCAAGTCATTAATACAGAGATGGCTTACAATGTCATTTTGGGAAGACCATGGATTCATGATATGAAAGCAGTCCCATCCACCTTACATCAGGTAATAAAATTCCCATCAGAATGGGGAGTGAGACAAATTAGAGGTGACCAACAAACTTCCAGAAATATAAACTCAATAGCACTTCACAACAAAAGAGATACGAGAGATGTTGAAGTTTTGCAAACAGAGGCCAATGACCACACATGTATGAAAAAAATCTTTGATCAATTATGTACAAAGGAAATGAATATTCAAACAGGTACAGGAAATGATACCAGCGAGACAAGTCCTAGTATCATCAAAAATATGCTGGATCACGCAGACAAAGATTCTAAACCAGACTTCATTCGTGAACCAGAAGAAGACGAACATATCAAAACAACTGCGAAAGAACTCGAGGTTATTCTGTTGTCTGAACAAAAGCCCGAGAAAAAGTTGTATGTTGGCACGAGACTGCTGGAGAGGTGAATCCCCGAGCAAAAAGGTATGCTAATCAATTATTTAAAATCTAACGCGGATTGTTTTGCATGGTCCCATTCAGATATGACGGGTATTCCACCAGAAGTGATGACTCATAAACTGAACAAAGATCCGTCATTTGTACCTGTTAAACAAAAGAAAAGAAAGCAAGGAACGTTTAAAAATCAAGTGATTGACAATGGAGTCCAAAAACTCTTGAACATAGGTTCCACACGAGAGGTAAAATATCCTAACTGGCTAGCTAACACAGTTGTGGTAGCTAAAAATAACGGCAAATGGAGGGTGTGTGTAGATTATACTGATTTAAATAAAGCATGCCCAAAGACTCATTTCCTTTACCACATATAGATCAGATGATTGATGCTACCGCAGGTCACAAATTATTAAGTTTTCTAGACGCATACTCTGGTTATAATCAGATTAAAATGGATCCTTCAGATGAGGAAAAAACCTCCTTCATTACTAACAAGGGGACTTACAGTTATAAAGTCATGCCTTTTGGCTTAAAGAATGCAGGAGCTACTTACCAAAGGTTAGTGACTAAAATGTTCCAAGAACATTTAGGAAAGACAATGGAAGTTCATATTGATGATATGCTTGTAAAGTCAACACAAGCGGAAGATCACCTCCAACATCTCTCTACTACTTTTGGTATCTTACGCAGGTATAACATGAAGCTCAATGCGGAAAAATGTGCTTTCGGAGTACAATCAGGTAAGTTTTTGGGATTCCTTGTATCTAACAGAGGAATAGAAGTAAATCCAGCTCAAATAAAATCTATAGAGGAAATACCTGATATTTTAACAAATAAAAAAAAGGTTCAAAGATTGACAGGAAGAATAGCCGCCTTAGGAAGATTTATTTCTAGATCTTCCAAAAAAAGCTTTAAGTTCTTTTCAATTCTTAAAAAAAAATCAGTTCGAATGGACTAAAGAATGTCAACAAGCCCTCAAAAATTTGAAGATTTATTTATCAAAGCCACCACTGCTCTCAAAGCCAAAAGAAGGGGAAAGATTGTACATCTACCTGGCAGTTTCAGAAATTGTTGTAAGTGCAGTATTGGTAAGAGAAGAGAAAGGTAAGCCATCACCTATCTACTACGTGAGTAAAACTTTATTAGATGCTGAAATTAGATACCCACATCTAGAAAAAATAGCCTTAGCTTTAATAATGGCATCAAGAAAATTACGCCCTTATTTTCAATGTCATTCAATCACTGTCGTGACTTATTATCCTTTAAGAAATATTTTGCATAAGCAAGAATTGTCAGGGAGATTAGCCAAATGGGCCATAGAGTTAAGTGAACATGATATAACATATCAGCCTAGAACAACAATCAAATCACAAATATTAGCTAATTTTGTAGCTGATTTTAGCAACAGTATTATTCCTGAAGTAGAAAAAGAGTTACAACTCTTTAATGGAGTCAACCCAGGTCGGTGGACCCTATTTACAGATGGCTCTTCTAACATAAAATGGGCTGGATTAGGCATCGCTTTGGTATCACCCACAGGTGAAAAGACATGGCAGGCTATTAAATGTTACCCTATAACTAACAATGAAGCAGAGTACAAGGCTGTTATTGCAGGTTTAGAACTGGCACGGGAGATATCAATCGAGCAAATCATAATCAACAATGATTCCCAATTTGTGGTAAATCAGATACAGGGGACTTACATCTCTTGAGAAACGCGAATGCAACAATATCTAGAAAGGGCACGGGAACTTATAAGACAGTTCGAAATGTGGAAGATAATACAAATACCTAGAGAAGAAAATACAGAAGCAGATGCATTAGCAAACCTCGCGGCAGTTACATAAGTAACAAATAAAGACAACGCCATAGTTTTCCACCTCTTCCATTCAGCAATCGACCAAGACAGGAACGAGGTATCTTTCAATAATTTAACTTGGGATTGGAGAAACGAAATTCTCAATTGTTTGCAGAACGGTACCATACCTGAAGATAAGAAAGAAGCTCAAGCACTTCGCCGCAAAGCAGCACGATATTGTCTAGTTCGCAACTCATTGTATCGCAAAATGTTTGGTGGACCCCTAGCAAAATGCCTCGGACCTAATCAGACGGAATTCACGATAAAGGAAGTCCACGAAGGACACTGCGGAAATCATGCAGGAGCAAGATCCTTGGTAAAAACCTTAATCCGAGTCGGGTACTATTGACCTAAGATGGAAGAAGATGCAGAAAACTTCATATCTAAATGAGACAAGTGTCAGAGGTTCGCCAAAAAAATTCATAGACCAGCGGAACTATTGCACTCAGTCATATCACCATGGCCCTTCATGAAATGGGGAATAGATATAGTAGGACCTCTTCCCCAGCTAAAAGACAGGTACAATTTCTACTCGTACTTACTAATTACTTCACAAAATGGGTAGAAGCAGAAGCCTTTAAACAAGTGCGGGAAAAGGAGGTCAAAATATTCTTATGGCGAAACATGATATGCCATTTTGGGATTCCAAAAGAGATCGTGTGTGATAATGGCCCACAATTTATAGGCTCTCAAATCACAAAATTCATTGAGAGTTGGCAAATTAAACGGATTGCCTCAACACCATATCATCCCGTAGCTAATGGATAAGCTGAGTCTACGAATAAAATCATCATCAACAATATAAAGAAGCGGTTAGATAAAGCCAAAGGGAATTGGCCCGACAAATTACCGGCAGTGTTATGGGCATACAGGACTACATCAAAAATAGCAACGGGAGAGACTCCTTTCGCACTTGTTTACGGCTCGGAGGCATTAATACCCGTGGAAATCAGTGAACCGAGCTTAAGAGTCATAACAGCTACGCAACCAGCAAATGATGCCGAACTCCAGATCAATCTAGACTTGCTCGAATCACGAAGGGAAGCAGCTTTAATACGGATGGCAGCTCAAAAGCAAATCATAGAGCGATATTACAATCGCAAAGCTCATCTTAGATATTTTAAGATTGGGGACTTCGTACTTAAAAAAAGTTTTCCAATCAACAAAAGAGGCAGGTGCTGGCAAGCTAAATCCAAATTGGGAAGGATCTTATAAAGTCTGAGGCATAGCTGGGAAAGGCGCATACGAGTTGGAAGCCATGGACGACAGTATTCTACCAACGAGCTGGAACGCCATCCACTTGAAGAAATACTACTTCTAAGGAAAAGAAGTACCCCCGGTAAGGTATCCCATGTTCGATTTTATTTTTGAATATCTAAACTTTACTAACTTTTTTAGATGATAGGCAAAAATCTAGCCCGTCATCAAATGATGATATTAGACCTGCAAAGACGCGAGGAAATAACACAATTCCCGGTCTAGGGTTACACTTTCTGATGGACGTTTTAAAGGGTTAAGCAGTCATCATCTAAAAAAGCATATACCTTCGAGTCCCGTACATTTTCCCTTTTCAGGGAAAGGACCATAGAGAAGGAATAAGCAAGTGCTCGAGATCTCATTCTTCAAAGCTCAAACACTTGGGGGACTATATAATATGGAAGGCCAAGATGAAGCAAAAAAGACTACTGAAAGTCAAAAGCTCGAGCCTGAAGAACCATTTACCCATCAAGACAAGTGGTACGAACAAAATTAAAAGAACTGAAGACTCCAGCACAAAATTTACAAAGCCTAAACTTTAAGAAAACCTTCGAACCATGTTCAGGTTAAAAGGCAAAGTATTAGCTACGAGGAAGAAATGTACATCTTTACATTTATACAAAAACGGTTGTAATGAAAACAGTTAAGGGAAAAAGATCATCATCATTGTACTTATTCAAAAATTGTTATCAAATAAAATAGTTACGGATGAAAGATCAAAATCCTTGTATTTATTCAGAAAACTGTTATCAAATAAAATAGTTATGAATTACGAAACATTTCCCTCGTATTTATTACAAAACTGTTGCAAATAAAAATAGTTGCGGGTAAAAACCCCAATACTTACAAAAATTGTTACTAATGTAAAACAGTTATTTCCTTGTATTAACTCGAAAAAACTGTTACCTATGAAAAACAGTTGCGAAATACAAGTGAGTATCAAATCTGTTAAAAGTAAACAGTTGCAACATGAGTTTTAGATGATAATCATAACACATGTAAAATGTAATGGAAGTTCAAACAAAAACTTTTCACAAAAACATCTTTAAACATGTGATAAATTCCTATCACTCTATTGCATTACAATGAAGTTGAGACGTCTTCTTCATTAAAGTATCAATCAAAAAGGGCCCTAACTAATGATTAAAGCCTATCATAAACAAAGGCTTAAATCTTATACAAACACTGCATCTACTATGAAAAGGTCCAAGTGATTTATGCATTTTTATGCAAAAAGTTAAGAGGTACAAACAAAAACCTCAGAAGAACAAAACATGCAATAGACTTAAAGAGTAAAACCAAAACTCAAAGCAAAAGTCTTCAAATTGCATTAATACAAAAGAGCGACTAAGTTAAAACTAAGTACTAACTAGTACTTAGCCGCATAATAATTACATTTTTGGTGCCCTTAAGTTGTCAATTGGGGACTTTAGAATTTCAAACTTACCCCGATGGAGCTGGGGGTAACCACACCAATCCAAATAAAAAAGAAGGGGAAAACCAAATCTTCAATCTTCATGAGGAGGAAAGTTGACTTCTTCAGGAGGAACGGCAGCATCTTGAGACAAAGAGGCATGAGCAGCATGGGTTTCATCAGTGGATGGAGAAAGATCAAGACCTCGCTGGGTCTTCTCCATGGCCTCTTTAGTTTTAGCAATTTCAGCATTGAGGTCGAAACCCTCTTGGCTCATCTCCATCAAGGTATCAAGGCGAGAATTCATGTACGCCCAGCTTACATCAATGACAACCGCCTCTTCGAGGTCATTGTAATCTTTTGCCCACACTTGAAGCTCAGCCCTCAATCCATCTTTCTCGGCTTCAGCAGCTTCATGGGCAGCCCTCAAGGGTACAACTGACTCTTCCAAAATTCGGACTTTGTCTAAAGCTTCACGCAATTCCTCTTGGGTCTAGGAGAGAGTTTGTACAAGCTTACCAGAATATTCCTCCTTCTGCCCTAGCAGATGCTTCATATTCCTGATCTTCTCCGAAGCTTGGGACAATTGTTCAGCAAACGAAGATTCAAGAATATTCTTATCCTTATCAGCTTGGCTAGAAGAAGCCTTCTCCACCACCAGTTCCGTTGTTGTAATCCTCAACTGTCTCCTCAAGGTATTCCTCTCCTCTTCTAAAGCATCCATATCTACCCTCAAGCCATCATATTGTGCTTTCAGATTGTCAAAATCAACCCGCAGCTCTTTCAACTCGTTATCCGAATTTGAAACTCTTTTCATAAGCTCTATGCCAATAAGGTGCATCTATAAAAAATAATGAGAAAACAGTTAAACAAGGTAAACTGTTTAGACATGGGAAGACGTACATATGTAAGAATAAGCTACGTTGTACCTTCAAAGAAGAATGCACCACTTCATTGGCCCACGTAAGAGCTGTATGGCTGGCAAGTTTGGTTTACTCTTCAGGGCCTATCAAAGGCTTAAGCCACACCTCAGGCTCACCCGTCTTTTTGAAAAGACTCCCTTCAGCTGGAACCTCAATCACAACCCTCTGCATCTCCCTGCTGGAAGACCCTACTTCCCTAATGGAAGGCATGGAAGCAGGAACGGAGGGAGCAACAACAGAAATAGACGGTCCAGGAATTGAAGGGGCCACGGGCACAATAGCAGGCACGGAAGAATCAGGAATTGAAGAAACCATGGGTAGGGAAACGGCAGAAGCCGTAACTGCTAGAGGAGAGGGAACAACGAAGACACAAGAAACCGACGAAATTTCTTCTCTTGAAGAGTCGAGGAAAACAACAGTTAAGGGAACATTATTAGGAGTGAGATCAAAACCTTCATGAAACAAATACTCGACAGAATCATGGACTGGGGACTTTGAATCATTTTCAGAAGATGAGGGTCTACCTGCAGACACGGAAGAAAGAATCATGGGGGTAGACTCGTCGTTCAAAACCACCCGCCTTCTTCATAACCGGTGTACTAAAGCACCCTCTCTCTTCTTCTTCCTCCTCAGAATGGGGATCACCAACTTTTTTCTTTAAGGAAGACGAGATGGCAAGGATATTTTTGGCCTGAGTCAAAGACATCTTCGGGATAGATTAAGCAGATACCCCACGGACAGAAAACCCTGTCAAAAACGGAAAAATTAAACGAGAATAAAAGTAGGCTCGGGTAAGACAGGAAGTAAGAAAAACTCCACTTACCATGGGTCTTTACAAGCCAACAGTACTTCCCTGCGAAGTACTTCCAAGACCTTTCTTCAACAGGAGCGGCAGACAACATTTTTTCTACCCAATCACGAATACCGGAGACATTCTTAACAGTATTCATGATTGCTGAAAATAAAAAATAATAGATACGGTGTTAATAACACAATCTAAGTCTAATGAAAGAAGAAAATAGATGCGAACCAAAAAAAGTACTCACGTGCACGGTTCCACTTCTCAGGGAAGGGAAGATTCTTTTCACCCACTAAACCAACAGTGGGGACAACAACATACCGGAGGTACCAACCTCTGTCTTTATCATCACCAGGGGTTACTAACACTCTTTTACTCCGAGCAGCTAGAGTAAAAACCCCTTGACGAAACAAGACAGGAGAATATACATGAATAAGGTGATTGAAAGTAAAGGGAACTGAAGCTAAATAAGCCAAAACTCTCAGACACGCGACAACTCGCCACACCAGCGGACCAACTTGTCCCAAACAAATATTGAAAAAACGGCAAAACTCGATGATAACTGGATCAATGGGAGGTCTAAACCCTAAGGTAAAAGGATACGTATAAACAAAGGAATAACCAGTATTATAAGACATTATCCTTTGATTACTATTCGGGACATAAACAGGGAAATCAGGCCCCCAAGAACACTCTCTACGAACGAGAGGAACGTGACCTTCAGTTATAATAGTTGGATACCTCTCCACACTATCTAAAGAAGTAGACTGGTCTGCAAGAACAGGGTTTTCCCTAGTAAAGACAAACTCAACGGGAATAATATCATCAACTTTGGGTTCACGAAGATGGTCATCTTTACCTCTAGACGAAGAATGAGAAGATCTAGCCCTAGGAGAAAGCAAAGACCTAGCGGAAGGAGGAGAAACTATTGGGGAAGAAGAACCTCTAGAAGGAGTAGATCCTAAATTCCTTAGCCTGCCTCCTCTCCGACTCCTAATTGGAGCAGAAGAAGATGTGATATTTTCCACATCTATTACCTTCTTGGGTTGATTCGATGAATACATACATACAGAAGCAATGGAAAATTCTTTACCAGAAAAGAGACAAGTTATAAAATGTTTCGTGGAAGTAAAGAAATGGGAAAAGGGTATTTATACCTAAAGACAACCGTCGAAACATGGAAAAACAATGATGGAAAGTCATGATTAAAAGTGTCACTTCGAGACTGACGCAGCCGCAAAAAGCCCTAAAAAGCGCCGAGTCATTGCAGAGCCAGTCAGAAATGGACACGTAGAAGGAGCATTAAATGGAAGTGACAAAACGACGCCTGTGTTCATAGAAAGATACAATGTTTCAGAGAAAAACGGCGGTGAAATATTCCTGCCATAAAAATGTATCCACTTACCAAATATTAATCGACAAATATATGGTAAGTGGGGGGACTATTTGTATTAGTCAAAAAGAGTCTCACACGTAAGCAGATTCTTGACAACTCAGCTAGTTACGTGGACCAAGGAGAACGCAACAGATAGACTTGACTTTATAAAGAGGTACGAAACAAAAAGGCACAGTCAATAAACCCACGAGTTCATCAACCATGGGAAACTTAATGACAAAGAAGAGATTCGGTCAGAGTGAACCCAGACGAAGCTGCGGGCAGATTCGAGAATCAACAGTTAATGACTTATACGTTACATAATTCCTATACAACAGTTACGGTTATCCTTTGTAACGCCTCATTAATGTAATAATTAGCCATTAATGAGCAATCATGACATGAACCAAACGTTACCCTAGGAAACCCCCATTTAAAGGGAAGAAATGTAACCCATAGGATCATCTGAATTCTCGAATACAATCGACTTTACCTTATGCATACTACAATATTGTTCATTACTTAATTTTTCATTTTAATTTCTTGATTATCAGTAACCCGCGTTCATCCTAAATAGCTTTGGTCAAGGAATCTAATTCTTTGGTTAAACATCAAGAAGTTTGGAGAGACCCTTACAAAAGGAACACTAACATGGTATTCTCTTTTACCCGAAAATTCTGTTGACTCTTTTGCTGAGCTTGCAGATTCCGTTATAAAAGCACATTCCAGTGCACAAAAAGTCGAAAAAGGAATGAAGGACATATTCAAAATAAAACAAGGAGACATGGAGTTGCTTCGTGAGTTTGTAGACAAGTTTCAACGAGAAAGAATGCTGCTACCAAGAATGCCTGACAACTGGGCAGCAATGGCATTCGTAAGTAATTTAATTGATAGAAGCTCAGAAGCTACGAGAAGGCTCAAAGAAAGCTTGAGAGAGTTCCTAGCCGCGACATGGAACGATGTCTATAATAGGTACAACACCAAGTTACGAATAAAAGAAGATACCATTGCATAGTCAAAAGTAGAGGACATGACCAATTCTAGGCGTTCTGAACCGGAAAAGAGAACTGGTAAAAACAGGTACGACCCATATATGGGACCTTCGAGAAGAGAAACTCGTTCCAAAAAAAAAAAAAAAAATATCCAGATCCTGTAAGGATCGAGATGAACGAAATAGAGGTAATACAGGAATTGGAGACTACAATTTCAATTTAAGTACTTCTGAATTAATTACAATATTAAGAAACATGGGTGATAAAGTTCGATGGCCCAAAGAAATGAGGTCGAATCCAAACACAAGGAATCCAGACTTCTGGTGCGAATTCCATAACGATCATGGACACAGAACGTCAGATTGCAGATTATTGGAAGGTGAGGTAGAATAATTATTAAAACAAGGCTATCTAACATAACTGTTTAGTGAAAAAGGTAAACATGCATATATGAAGAACATGAAAGATCCCCCTAAGCCACCATCTCCAAAGAGAACAGTGAATGTGATACACGAAGGAGAAGAGGTGAACAGTGTAATTTGCAAAAAAACAACCAAGTTCACAATCACCCACGAGAAGCGAACTCGTGAAACTTTGGAAGCAGACAACATATCATTCGACGATGCAGAAGCCAACGGATTATTGCTTCCACAAAACGACGCACTGGTAATATCTCTACTTATACATGACACTAACGTGAAAAGAGTGTTGAATGATCCAGGTAGCTCGGTCAATATCATTTTGTTGAGGGTTGTGAAAGAGATGCTAATGGAGGACCGTGTAATTCCAAAAGCACAAACCTTATTTGGGTTCGATAACTCTACAGTCATAACAAAAGGAGAAATCGAGCTTAATACCTACGCAGAAGGAGTTTCCAAAGAAATTCCAAGTCATTGATACTTATATGGCTTACAACGTAATCATGGGGAGACCATGGATTCATGATATATAAGCATTACAATCTACTTTACATCAGGTAATTAAATTCCCTTCCAAATGGGGAATTCAACAGATTCGAGGCGATCAGCAGACCTCAAGAAACATCAATTCAGTAGTACAATCCAATAAAAAAGAGGACGCGGAAGAATCAAAGGACGAGGAAACAACTCAAATAGATACGGAAGAAAATGACAAATATAAGGTGAATCAAATTACCACAGGAGTTGCATCAAAACATACGAACATGGATTCCAGACCTGATGTCATTTAGGAACCAGAAGAGGACGAGCATATCAAAACAACTACGGAGGAGCTCGAAGTTGTTCCACCGTTCGAGCAGGAGCTTGAGCAAAAAGTCCATACAGGCACAAGGTTAAACCCCACCAGAAGAGGTAAGTTAATTGAATATTTAAAACTTAACGCAGATTGTTTCGCTTGGTCCCATTCAGATATGAGAGGTATACCCCCAGAAGTGATGACTCATAAACTAAATGAAGACCCATCCGTCGTGCCTGTCAAGCAAAAGAAAAGAAAGCAAGGACCTTTCAAGAACCAAGTGATCGACGAAGAGGTACAAAAACTCTTGAAAAACGGTTCAACACATGAGGTAAAATACCCTAATTGGTTAGCTAATACCGTAGTGGTACCTAAAAAGAATGGTAAATGGAGATTATGCGTAGATTATACAGATTTAAATAAAGCATGCCCTAAAGATTCATTTCCATTACCGCACATAGATCAAATGATTGATGCCACTGCAAATCATGAATTATTAAACTTTCTAGATGCTTACTTTGGTTATAATCATATAAAAATGGATCCCTCAGATGAGGATAAAACTTCCTTTATTACAAACAGGGGGACTTATTGGTACAGAGTCATGCCTTTTGGCCTGAAAAATGCTGGAGCCACGTATCAAAGGCTAGTGACCAAGATGTTCCTGGAGCATCTGGGAAAAAAAATGGAGGTGTACATTGATGAAATGCTGGTAAAATCAACACAAGCAGAAGATCATTTCCAGCATCTTTCAATTACTTTCGAAATCCTACGCAGGTATAACATGAAAATAAATCCAGAAAATGTGCCTTTGGCGTCGAATCAGGTAAAATTTTGGGTTTCCTTGTATCAAATAGAGGTATTGAAGTAAATCCTACTCAAATTAAATCTATTGAAGAAATACCTGATATACTTACGAGCAAAAATAGAAGTTCAAAGGTTAACAGGTAGGATCACAACTTTAGGAAGATTCATCTCCAGGTCTTCGGAGAAGAGTTTTAAATTATTTTCAGTTCTCAAAAAGCAGAATAAGTTCGAATGGACTGAAGAATGCCAACAGGCTCTCAAAGATTTGAAGGCATATCTATCAAATCCCCCGCTGTTGTCTAAACCAAAGGAGGGGGATAGGTTATATGTCTATCTTGCCGTTGCAGAAATTGTCGTAAGTGCAGTATTGGTAAGAGAAGACAAAGGTAAACAATCTCCTATTTATTATTTAAGCAAATCTTTATTAGACGCTGAAATTAGATATCCTCATCTTAGCCTTGTCTCTAATCATGGCAGCTAGAAAGCTAAGATCGTACTTTCAGTGTCACCCAATTACTGTCGTAACTTCATATCCACTAAGAAATATTTTTCATAAACAAGAATTATCAAGAAGATTAGCTAAGTGGGCAATAGAATTAAGCGAACATGACATAATCTATCAGCCTAGGACTGCAATAAAGTCTCAAATTTTAGCTGATTTCGTCGTTGATTTTAATACTAGCATAATCCCTGAAGTGGAAAAAGAGTTGCAAATATTCAATGGGGATAATCCAGGAGTATGGGCCCTATTTACTGTCGGCTCTTCTAATATAAAAGGTGTCGGTTTGGGAATTGTTTTGATATCACCTACGGGTGAAAAGATAAGACAAGCCATTAAATGTTATCCCATAACTAACAATGAAGCAGAGCATGAAGCTGTCATTGCAGGACTTGAACTAGCACGATAACTCTCAATCGAGCAGATCGTGAATAAAAGTGACTCTCAACTAGTGGTAAACCAGATGCAAGGGACTTATACTGCTAGATAGGCTCGTATGCAACAATATCCGGAAAATTCACGATACCTAGTAAGACAATTCCAGTCATGGAAGGTAATGCAAATACCTAGGGAGGAAAATGCAGAAGCGGATGCATTGGCTAACCTCGCAACAGTTACCGACGTAACAAATAAGGATAATGCTATTGTAATACACTTATTCCATTCAGCAATCGACCAGGACAAAAATGAGGTAACATTTAATAAATTAACCTGGGATTGGAGAAACGAAATTGTAAATTTTTTGCTGAATGGTACCGATCCTGAAGATAAAAAAGAAGCTCAAGCACTTCGCCGGAGAGCTGCACGGTACTGCCTAGTTCTTGATACTTTGTACCGCAAAATGTTTGGAGGTCCTCTAGCAAGGTGCCTTGGACCCAATCAAACAGAGTACGTAATGAAAGAAGTACAAAAAGGACACTGTGGAAACCACGCAGGAGCAAGATCCTTAGTCAAAACCCTGATCAGAGTAGGGTACTATTGGCCTAAAATGGAAGAAGACGCTCAGAATTTCGTCTACCATGGCCATTCATGAAATGGGGAATGGATATAGTAGGACCTCTTCCCCCAGCTAAAGGAAAGGTACGATTCTTACTCGTATTAACAGATTATTTCTCAAAATGGGTGAAGGCAGACACTTTTAAACAAGTGCGAGAAAAAGAAGTGAAAATCTTTATATGGCGACACATAATATGCCGTTTTGGTATACCAAAGGAGATCGTATGTGACAACGGCCCACAATTCATAAGCTCAAAAATCACAGAATTCTTCGAAAGCTGGCAAATCAGACGAATCACTTCATCACCATATCACCCTGTGGCTAATGGGCAAGCCGAGTCAACGAACAAAATCATTGTCAACAATTTAAAGAAACGGTTGGAAAAAGCCAAGGGAAATTGGCCTGACGAGCTACCGACAGTATTATGGGCTTACAGAACTACTGCAAAAACAGCCACAGGAGAAACTCCATTCGCGCGTGTTTATGGTTCAGAAGCTTTAATACCGTTGGAAATTGGCGAACCAAGCACGAGATTCACAACAGAAACGGAAGAAACAAACAACGACGAGTTGAGAACAAACCTGGATTTACTCGAGCAAAGAAGAGAAACTGCATTAATACTTATGGCAGCTCAAAAACAAATTATAGAGCGATATTACAACAGAAAAGCTCAACTCAGATACTTCAAAATTGGGGACTTCGTTCTTAAAAAAGTCTTCCAATCAACAAAGGAACATGGTGTAGGAAAGCTAAATCCAAATTGGACCTTACAAAGTCCGTGGCATTGCTGGAAAAAGCGCTTATGAGCTGGAGACTATGGATGGCAGAATTTGACCAACAAGTTGGAATGTTGTTCAATTGAAAAAGTATTACTTCTAAATAAAAAGAATACCCTCGGTCAGGTATCGTTACGTTCGATTTAATTTTTGTACAGTTAAAATTATACTAACCATTTTAAATGATAGGCAAAAAGCTAAACCATCATCAGATGATGATATTAGACCTGCATAGACACGAGGAAGTAACTGAATTCCCGGTCTAGGTTACAACTTTTTGATGGACATTTTTTAGGGTTAAGTAGTCATCATCTAAACTATACACCTTCGAGTCCCGTATATTTTTCCTTTTCAGGAAAAGGACCACAAGAAAGGAATAGTCAAGTGCTCGAGATTTCATTCATCAAAGCTCAAACACTTGGGGGACTATACAGTATGTAAGGGAAAGAAGATGCAAAGAAGACTATCAAAAAAGTCAAAGCTCAAGCGTGAATATCCACTTTTCCCAATAACTCAAGTGTTATGAGCAAAATCAGAGTGCCAAAGACAAAAACACAAAACTTGATTCAGAAACCTTCAAAAAATATATTCGTGAATGTAAACGAATGTTTAGGTTAAAGGCAGAATGTTAGTTACGAGTAAAAATGCATACCCTTGTACTTATTCAAAAACTGTTGAAAATAAAAATAGTTACGGGTAAAAATGCATACCCTTGTACTTATTCAAAAACTGTTGAATATAAAAACAGTTACGGATACAAATGCATACCCTTGTATTTATTCAAAAACTATTGTAAATGAAAACAATTACGGGTACAAATTCATACCCTTGTATTTATTCCAAATCTGTTGTAAGAAGAACGGTTACAAAAGAGTTATAGACGATACTCAAACACATGTGAAATGTTATGAAAGTTCAAAATAATACAAATACTTTCTTCAAAACATTGTTCAGTAAAACATGTGAAATTTGTATACCTCTTTTGTACATTTACACCATTATGAAGTTGAGACGTCTTCTTCATTGAGTGTCGATCAAAAAAGAGCCCTCTTTTATAAATCGTGTTTATTCCGAAAAGTCACGAAAGAACAAAGCATTTTTCAATGCAAAGTAAAAAACTGAGGGGTATAAACAAAAACCCTAAGAAAAAGGTAAAACAAAAATCCAAAAGAAAAGCATGCAAAGATTTAAGGGTATAACAAAAAATCGAGAAATCAAAAGTCATGTTAATATTAATATTAATATTACGGAAAAAAACTAAGTATTAACTTAGTCTTAAGACGGATTTGTTTATACAAAGGTTTCCCCTAAGTTGTCTGTTGCGGACTTACAAGAACCAAACTTTACCCCCAATGGTACCGGGGGTAACCACCAATTATTCCAAAAAAAAAAAGACAAGGTTTCATAAACTCTTTCACTAGACGGGGGGATTATCTTGGCCGGTAGGAAGAGCGGATTGAGATGGAGAGGCTTGTACAACAGCTTCATCAGGGACCTCAGCTTCAGGTGATGAGAAATTCTGACTCTGCCGAGACTTTTCAATCGTCTCTTTGGTCTTAGCAATTTCAGCTTCCACGTCAAATTCTCTTGGCCCATTTCCGTCAATGTGTCAAGTCGGGCATTCAGATAAGCCCAACTAACATCAACAACTGCTTTATCCTCAAGATCCTCATAGTCTTTCTCCCATTGTTCAACCTCGTCTTTTAGCTCATCCCTCTCAGCCACGACAACATCATGAGAAGCCTGCAAATGAGCAAAGGATCTTTCCATAAATCGGACCTTATCTGAAGATTTACGAAGGTCCTCTTGGGTCTGGGTAAGCGATTGCACTAGTTCACCAGAGTAAGCCTCCTTTTGATCCAACAAGGCCTTCAGGATCCTTATCTTTTCAGTGGCATGAGAAAGTTTCTCCGCAAAGGAAAACTCCAAGATGCTTTTATCCTAACCTGTCTGGTTTGATGATGCCTTCTCTATGGACAGTTCCACTGCAATAACTCTGATCTACTGCTCCAAGTTACACTTATCCTCCTCCATTGCTTCCATATCGAGCTGCAAACTCTCGAACTGCTCCTTCTAATTGTCAGCCTCGGTATGATAGTCAGTAGCTAGTTTCTCCATTTGAACGATTCTTTTCATTAACTCTGTGCCGACAAGATTTATCTGCATAAAAAGATAAGTTAGATACGGTAATGGATATGAAAAGAGGGAGGAATGATTTAAAGTCTACCTTCAGGGACAAGTGCACAATACCGTTCATCCAAGTTAAGGAGCTATGACTCTCCAGCTTAGACTTCTCCACCGGGCCTATTAGGAGTTTTAACCATACATCCGCTTGGCCTAATTTTTTCAAGAGGCCGCCTCCTGCAGAAACCTCTATCATTACTTGCTTCACCACCCCTACTGGAAGACCCTACTTCTACAATAGAAGGCACGGAAGTAAGGGCAGATGAAGGAGCCATGCATGGAATAGGCTGAGAAGCAGAAACAACAACGGGAGCAGTAAACAAAAGTTTTGTGAGAGCAGATGGTGGGAAAATAGCAATAGGTACTTCTTCTGAAACTGTGCCAAAGCGTTGCTGGAGCAGTTGATCAATTGAATCGTGAACAGGAGAGGGAGTTGCATCTTCAGGAGCGGAAAGCTCTGATTCAGGTATGGGAGGATCAATAATAGGGACAGATTCATCGTCAGAGACTACCCTCCTCCTTCTCGACCTATGAATCATCGAACCTTCCTCCTGTTCTTCTTCATCCTCCAAGGTCTGAGACCCACTTGCCTTCCTTTTCGACGAGGAGGATCCAACAATAATTTCCTGCGCCTTAGACAGGGAAAGTTTTGAAGCAAACACAACAGCAGCAGAAATCCCACCGAGCAGGAAACCCTAACAAATGAAAGGGAAAGGAAAGAAGTTAAAAACAACCCACTTACCATGGGTTTTCACCTTCCAACCAAACCTCGAAGAGAGGTATTTGCAAGAACGTTCTTCTAAAGGAGTGATTAACAAAAGGTTTTAACCTAATCACGAAAACTGGAGACATTCTCGACGGTTCCCATGGTTGCTGCAAAAAGAAAAGAAACAGTCACTGTACTGATAAATTATCAAAAATAAAGAAGGAAAGTGAGCAAAACTGTACTCACGTGCAAAGTTCCACTTCTCAGGAAAGGGGAGATTTTCTTCACCTTCTAAACCTGCAGTAGGGACAACAACGTACTGAACATACCATCCTCTATCCTTGTCATCATAAGGTATAACTAAAACTCTTTTACTCTTAGCCGGGGAATAAGATGATGGAAAGTAAAAGGGACGGAAGCTAAGTTGGCCAATTACCTAAGGCATGCAACTGCCCTCCAAATAAGAGGACCGACCTGTCCCAAGAAAACATTGAAGAATCGATAGAATTCAATGATAACAGGGTTGATGGGAGGTTTGAATCCTAATGTGAAGGGATAAGTATATACAAAAGAATACCCAGTTTTATAAGAGGTTATTCTTTGATTATCATTAGGAACTACAATTGGAAAATCAGACTTCCAACAACAATCTCTACGTACGAGTGACACTAAACCCTTTGTTATTTGGGTAGGATAAGGGTCAGCACTATCATGTGATGACATGGAAGAAAGCTGTGTACTAATGGCCTCATTATTCTTTACAAAAGAAAACTCGACTGGGACAATCTCATCGACTCTCGGTTCACGAAGTGGTTCGTTGTGTTTCCTACTCTTTGATGAAGATCTAGAAGCCCTAGCCCTCGAAGAAGACGAAGGAATATTAGACCTAGAAGTGGCGGAGGAGTAGTATGAGAACAAGAAGAACCCCGGGAAGGTTTAGAACTTAATCTCCTAAGTTTACCACCCCTCCACTCCGAACTGGAGCAGAAGAATGAGCCAATTCGTCTACATTAATGACCTTTTTGGGTTGCTGGCTTGAAGAAGACATGTTTACAGGAACGAAGAATTTACAAATAATGAAATAAAGTTAGAAGTTTTTCGTGAAAGCAAAGGAAAGAAAAGGAGTATTTATACTTAGAGGCAACCGTCAAAAAATGGAAAAAACAGTGATGTGAAAGTCATAATTGAAGTTGTCACTTCGTGACTGATGCAACCGCAAAAAGCCCTAAAAGGCGCTGAACAATCGCAGAACTAATCAAAGAATGCCGCGTGGCACAAGCATTAAATGGAAGTGACAAACAACACATATATTCAGAGACAGAAGCAATGGTACGAGTGAAGCGGCGGCAAAATATTCCCTCCATAAATGAATATCTACTTACCAAATATTTAATTGATAAATAAATGGTAAGTGGGGGGACTATCTGTATTGGTAAAAATAATTTTCACACATGTACTAATTCTGATGATTAGGCAAACCATGCGGAGCAATAAAAACATGACAACTGGACGCGACTTTACAAAGAGGTACGACACAAAGAGGAACGGAATAGCATACCCATGAGGCAATTAGATACGAGAACCTTCATGTAATTGAGGAGATGAAGAGACTCGGTAAGAATGAATCAAGTGAGAATAAAGGGCAGATTCAAAGATCTTCAATCAATGAGCCAAACGTTACACAATCTTCACGCAATAGTTGTATTGGTAAAAATAAACTTCACACGTGTACTAATTATGATGACTCAAAAATCCACGTGGAGAAATGAAGACGTGACAAATGGACGAGACTTTATGAAGAGGTACGAGATAAAGAGGAATGGAACAGCATACCCACGAGGTAATCAGATATGGGAATCTCAACCAGATTGAGGAGATGAAAAGACACAGTCAGAATGAATCAAGTCAGAATAGAGGGCAGATTCAGAGATCTTCAATTAATGAGCCAAACGTTATGCAATCTTCACGCAACAGTTACGATTAATCATTGTAATGTTATATTAATGCCATTATTTATCCATTAATGCTCAATCACCGACAATAGTAGACGTTATATTAAGAAATTCCCTATAAAAGGGAGTAAAATATAACTTGTAAGGGGACATTCGAACCACTATTGAATTATACTTACTTTTGCGCATCATTACTGCTTTTTATTTATATATCTATTTACAATTATTTCCATATTCTGTTGGTTATCAGAAACCCATGTCCTTCTTAAAATAACTTTGACAGAGAATCTAGTTCTTTAGTTAAACAAATTGGTTCCGTTAACGGGAATCTGATAATCTTTTTTTTTCTCAAACAACAGTTTGCGAATCATGTCGAACGCCAATGACAAAAACCAACAGAGGGTTGGAACTCCAGTTCCATCACCTTCAGGATCCCCACGAGGCTCAAGGGAACCATCCTTAGAGAGATCTACGACTCAAAACAATAATCACAATGGAAATGAACAAACAGGAGAACAAGATCCTGTAAAACAAATGGTTGGTAAATATGTGAATCAAGCCTTACAAGCTTTCATGAGGGGACTACCAGCTGCGTCACCTACACCTCCTCCTAACAACACCGCAATTGTAGAAAATCCACAATCCAGATTAGCAAACTCAGGAAGTAGAGGCACTCCAAATGAGTCCCTCCAAGCAAGACCAGGTATGTCTAGTAATCCAGAATTACAATCTTTATTATCAACCTTGCAGAAACAGGTGAAGGAACAAAACGAACGAATCGAGCAAATCCCTAGAGTAACACCTTTCATCAAAGTCATTGCCGTTATAGATATTCTCAACAACCTCGGAAGCCAAGTGCAACACCCTTGCCTATTCCCAAGAAATTCAAAATGCCTGATATTCCCAAGTACGGACGACCGATCCACGCGATCAAGTAAAGGCAACGATCTGACTAAACAAAAAATTGAATCAATACTGGTCAAAATGTTCGAAGAGACACTCATCAAAGGAGCACTAACATGGTATTCTCTTCTACCAGAAACTTCTATTGACTTTTTTGCTGAGCTTGTAGATTCTTTTATAAAAGCACATTCCGGTGCACAAAAAGTCAAAAAAATAATGGAAGACATATTCAAAATAAAACAAGGAGACGCGGAGTTGCTCTGTGAGTGTGTAGACAGGTTTCAACAAGAAAGAATGTTGCTACCAAGGGTACTTGACAATTGAGCCGCAATGGCGTTTGCAAGCAATTTAAATGACAGAAGCTGAGAAGCCACGAGAAGACACAAGGAAAGCTTGAGATAATTCCCAGCCACGATATGGAACGATGTATATAACAGGTACAACACCAAGCTACGGATATAAGATGACACCATTGCTCAATCAAAAGCTGAAGATCGAACCAGTTCCAGATGCTCCGGACTAGAAAGGAGAACGAGTAAGAACATGTATGATCTATATATGGGACCTTCGGGACGAGAATCTCATTCCAAGTTTGAAAACACACAGTCAGAATATAGACCGTCAAATAGAGATACGATCTCTTCCTCATCAAGATCCAAAAAGGATCGATATGAACAAAATAGAGGTAATATAAGAATTGGAGACTACAACTTTAAGTACTTCTGAATTAATTATAGTACTGAGAAACATGGGCGATAAAGTTTGATGGACCAAGGAAATGAGATCGAATCCAAACAGAAGGAATCCAGACTTCTGGTGTGAATTCCATAATGATCATGGACACAGAACATCAGATTGCAGGTTGTTGCAAGGTGAGGTAGAACAATTATTAAAGCAGTGCTATCTAACAAAATTGTTTAGTGAAAAAGGTAAACATGCATATATGAAGAACATGCAAGATCCCCCAAAACCACCATCTCCAAAGAGAACAGTGAATGTGATACACGGAGGAGAGGAGGTGAACGGAGTAGTATGCAAAAGAACAACAAAATTCACAATTACACACAGGAAGCGGATTCGTGAAGCCATGGAAGCAGGCAACATATCATTCGACAACGCAGATGTCAACGGATTGCTGCTTCCCCATAACGACGCACTGGTAATATCCTTAATGATACATGACACTAACATAAAAAGAGTGTTGATTGATCCAGGTAGATCAGTCAATATCATTTTATTGAGAGTTGTGAAAGAAATGCTAATGGAGGATCAAGTAATCCCAAAAGCACGAGCCTTATCTGGGTTTGACAACTCAATGATCATAACAAAAGGAGAAATTGAGCTTAGTACCTATGCAGAAGGAGTAATAAAAAATACAAAGTTCCAATTCATCGATACCGATATGGCTTACAACGTAATCATGGGGAGGCAATAGATCCATGATATGGAAGCAATACCATCTACTTTACATCAGGTAATTAAATTCCCTTCCAAATAGGGAATTCAAAAGATTCAGGGCGATCAACAGACCTCAAGAAATATAAATTCAGTAGTACACTCTAACAAAAAAGAGGTAGC
The DNA here is from genome assembly GCA_005239495.1 of Nicotiana undulata. Taxonomy (NCBI): domain Eukaryota; kingdom Viridiplantae; phylum Streptophyta; class Magnoliopsida; order Solanales; family Solanaceae; genus Nicotiana; species Nicotiana undulata. Next base: position 42,218 of record ML287258.1, read on the forward strand.
GAAAGAATCAAAAGACGAAGAAATCACCCAAACAGGTACGGAAGAAGATAACCACGAGAAGGTGAACCAGATCACCACAGAGGCAACATCAAAACATACGGACATGGATTTCAGACTGTATTGGTGAAAAAGAGATTCACACGTGTAATAATTGTGATAACTCAGCAATCTATGTGGAACAATGAAAACGTAACAACTGGACAGGACTCTATGGAGAGGTACGAGGAAAATAGGCACGGAATAACATACCCACAGGGTAATCAGCTACGGGAATCTCAACCTGATTGAGAAGATGAAGAGACATGGTCAGAATGAATTCGGGCAGAATAAAGGGCAGATTCGGAGATCCTCAATTAATGATCCAAGCGTTACATAACCTTCATGCAACATTTACGGTTAATCATTGTAACGTTACATTAATGCCATTATTTGTCATTAATGCTCAATTACTAAAAAGGGTAGACATTATATAAAGAAATTCCCTATATAAGGGAGTAAAATATAACTTGTAAGACATATTCGAACTACTATTGTAATATACTTACTTTTTCATGCATCTTACTACTTTCCAATTACAAATTTCCTTGAAATTATTAGTTTATCCTTTGGTTATCAGAAACTCGTGTGCTTCTTAAAATAGCTTTGGCAGAGAATCTAATTCTTTGGTTAAACACAGACCCGATATCATTCAGGAGCCATAAGAAGACGAACATATTAAAACAACCATTGAGGAGCTCGAAGCTATCCCAATATTCGAGCAGGAGCCTAAGCAAAAAGTTCATATAGGCACGAGGCTAAGCCTCGCGAGAAGAGGTAAGTTAATTGAATATCTAAAATCTAACTCAGATTGTTTCGCTTGGCCCCATTCAGATATGATAGGTATACCTCCAGAAGTGATGACTCATAAAGTAAATGAAGATCCATCCTTCGTACCTGTCAAGCAAAAGAAAAGAAAACAAGGACCATTCAAGAACCAAGTGATCGATGAAAAGGTACAAAAACTCTTGAAAATATGTTCAATACACGAGGTAAAATATCCTAATTGGTTAGCTAATACCGTAGTGGTACCCAAAAAGAATGGTAAATGGAGAGTATGTGTAGATTACACAGATTTGAATAAAGCATGCCCTAAAGACTCGTTTCCATTACCGCACATAGATCAAATGATTGATGCCACTGCAGGTCATGAATTGTTAAGCTTTTTAGATGCGTATTCTGGTTATAATCAGATAAAAATGGATCCCTCAGACGAGGAAAAAACTTCCTATATTACAAACAGGGGGACTTATTGTTACAAAGTCATGCCTTCTGGCCTGAAAAATGCTGGAGCCACATATAAAAGGCTAGTGACCAAGATGTTCCAGGAACATCTGGGGAAAACAATGGAAGTATACATTGATGAATGCTGGTGAAATCAACACAAGAGGAAGATCATTTCCAGCATTTTTCAATCACCTTCGAAATACTGCGCAGGTATAACATGCAACTAAATCCAAAAGAATGCGCCTTTGGCGTTGAATCGGGTAAGTTTTTGGGTTTCCTTGTATCAAATAGAGGTATAGAAGTAAACCCTTCTCAGATTAAAGCTATTGATGAAATACTTGATATACGTACGAGCAAAAAAGAAGTTCAAAGACTAATAGGAAGAATTGCAGCTTTAGGAAGATTTATCTCTAGGTCTTCGGAGAAGAGTTTTAAATTCTTTTCAGTCCTAAAAAGCAGAATCAGTTCGAATGGACTGAAGAATGCCAACAGGATCTCAAAGATTTGAAGGCTTATCTATCAAAACCCCCGCTACTGTCTAAACCAAAAAAGGGGAAAAAGTTGTATGTCTATCTTGTCGTTGCAGAAATTGCTGTAAGTGTAGTACTGGTAAGAGAAGACAAAGGTAAACAATCTCCAATTTATTATGTAAGCAAGTCTTTATTAGATGCTGAAACTAGATATCCTCATCTAGAAAAATTAGCCTTAGCTCTAATTATGGCAGCTAGAAAGTTAAGACCATACTTTCAATGTCACCCAATTACTGTTGTGACCTCGTATCCACTGAGAAATATTTTGCATAAACAAGAGTTATCAAGAAGATTAGATAAGTGGGCAATAGAACTAAGCGAACATGATATAATATATCAGCTTAGGACTGCAATAAAGTCTCAAATTCTAGCTGATTTCGTTGCTGATTTTAATATTAGCATAATCCATGAAGTGGAAAAAGAATTACAAATCTTCAACGGAGCTAGTCCAGAAATATGGACTCTATTTACTGACGACTCTTCTAATATAAAAGGAGCCGGCTTGGGAATTATTTTAATATCACCTACGGGTGAAAAGATATGACAAGACATTAAATGTTATCCCATAACTAACAATGAAGTAGAGTACAAAGTTGTCATTGCAGGGCTTGAACTGGCACGAGAACTCTTAATTGAGCAGATCGTGATCAAAAGTGTCTCTCAACTAGTGGTAAACCAGATGCTGGGGACTTATACCGCTATAGAGGCTCGGATGCAACAATATATAGAAAAGACACGAGACCTGGCAAGACAATTCCAGTCATGGAAGGTTATGCAAATACCCAGGGAGGAAAATGCAGAAGCGGATGCATTAGCTAACCTCGCAGCAGTTACCGACGTAATAAATAAAGACAATGTGATTGTGATACACTTATTCCATTCAGGAATGGACCAGGACAAAAATGAGGTAACATTTAACAATTTAACCTGGGATTGGAGAAACGAAATTGTAAACTTTTTGCAGAATGGTAACATACCAGAAGATAAAAAAGCAGCTCAAGCACTTCGCTGGAAAGTTGCATGGTACTGCCTAGTTCGTGATAATTTATACCGTAAAGTGATTGGAGGTCCCCTAGCAAAGTGCCTTGGACCCAATCAAATGGAGTACGTGATGAAGGAAGTACACGAGGGACATTGTGGAAACCACGTAGGAGCAAGATCCTTAGTCAAAACCCTAATCAGAACAGGGTACTATTGGACTAAAATGGAAGAAGAGGCTGAAAAGTTCGTAGCCAAATGCGACAAATGTCAACGGTATGCCAACAATATACATCGTCCAGCAGAGTTACTCCACCCAGTGGTGTCACCATGGCCATTCATGAAATGGGATGCTTTTAAACAGGTGCGAGAAAAAGAAGTGAAAAGTTTCATATGGCGACACATAATATGCCGCTTTGGAATACCAAAGGAGATCGTGTGTGACAATGGCCCACAATTCATAGGCTCACAAATCACAGAATTCTTCGAAAGCTGGCAAATCAAACGAATCACTTCATCACCATATCACCATGTGGCTAATGGGCAAGCCGAGTTAACAAACAAAGTCATCGTCAACAACTTAAAGAAACGGTTGGAAAAATCCAAGGGAAACTGGCCTACCGAGCTACCGGCAGTATTATGGGCTTACAGAACTACTGCAAAAATAACTACGGGAGAATCTCCATCCATGCTTGTTTACGGTTCAGAAGCTTTAATACCGGTGGAAATCGGTGAACCAAGCACGAGGGTCACAACAACAACGGAAGAAACAAACAACGACGAGTTGAGAACAAATCTGGATTTGCTCAAGCGAAGGAGAGAAGCTGCACTAATATGAATGGCATCCCAAAGGCAAATTATAAAATGATATTACAACAGAAAAGCTCACCTCAGATATTTCAAAATTGGGGACTTCGTTCTTAAAAAAGTCTTCCAATCAACCAAGGAAGTTGGTGCTGGAAAGCTAAATCCAAATTGGGGATGACCTTACAAAGTCTGTGGCATTTATGGAAAAAATGCTTATGAACTGGAAACTATGGACGGCAGAATCTTACCAACTAGTTGGAATGCTGTTCATTTGAAGAAGTATTACTTCTGAGTAAAAGGAATACCCCCGGTCAGGTATTATTATGTTCGATTTTACTTTTGTACAGTTAAAATTATACTAACCTTTTTAGATGATAGGCAAAAAGCTAACCCATCACCAAATGATGATATTAGACCTGTATAGACACAAGGAAGTAACTGAATTCCCGGTCTAGGGTTAGAATTTTCTGATGGACATTTTTAAGGGTTAAGCAGTTATCATCTATAAACTATATACCTTCGAGTCCCGTATGTTTTTCCTTTTCAGGGAAAGGACCACAAGGAAGGAATAGTCAAGTGCTCGAGATTTCATTCTTCAAAGCTCAAACACTTGGGGGACTATACAGTATGGAAGGCAAAGAAGACTATCAAAAAGTCAAAGCTCAAGCCTGAAGATCCATCTTCCCAACAAGTCAAGTACTATGAGCAAAATCAAAGAGCCAAAGATAAAAACACAAAGCCTGGTTCAGAAACATTCAAAAAACATATTCGTAAATGTAAATGAATGTTTCAAAAAACATATTCGTAAATGTAAACGAAGATTCAGGTTAAAGGCAGAATATTAGTTACGGGTAAAAATGCACATCCTTGTACTTATTCAAAAAGTGTTGTAAATGAAAATAGTTACGGATGAAAGAGCATTATCCTTGTATTTATTCGAATGTATTAATTCGAAAAAAATGTTGCCAAAGAAAAACAGTTACGAGTACAAATTCATACCAAATCTGTTGTAAGAAAAACAGTTACAAAAGGGTTATGGATGATACACAAACACATGTAAAATGTTACGAAAGTTTGAAATAATACAAAAACTTTCTTCAAAACATTTTAAAGAAAAACATGTGAAATTTCTATCTCTTTTTTGTATATTTTACACCATTATGAAGTTGAGACGTCTTCTTCACTAAGTGTCGATCAAAAAAGGGCGCCCTTTTAAAAATCGTTCCTATTACGGAAAGGTACGAAAGATATAAGTATTTTTTAATGCAAAGTCAAAAACTAAGAGGTAAACCAAAAACCTCAAGAAAGCATGCAAAGACTTAAGAGTGAAACAAAAACTCAAAGAAATCAAAAGTCATGCTAATGTTAATATTGATATATTACGGAAAAATACTAAGTGTTAACTTAGTCTAAGCCGGATTTGTTTATACATAGGTTGCCTCTAAGTTGTCAGTTGGGGACTTACAAAGGATCAAACTTTACCCCCAATGGGACCGGGGGTAACCACCAATTGTTGCAAATAA